>APFE030184780.1:63041-82602 GCA_000404065.3 Pinus taeda
CATATTTCAGTATTTTCCATTAATGAAATGAAGTATTATTTCCGCTGCATCTTTGTGTATATGGTTATCTTTGTAATTTGTTGCGTTCCTGTTTAAGTTTGGATCAATGATCTTGACTTGAGTTGAGCCCTGGTGGAACTTCTAGCTTTTGCAAAAAATGAACTATGTTGTAATACCATTCACATGTGGCCAGATTTTCAGCCAAACACTGACTCTGCTTTTGCTCTTCTGCTGCTCCCTCTGTTTGTTCATCATCTGAATTTAGACCCATGCAATTTATGTTTAACAAGCTGCAATTTTCTTCAGCCATAAGCTTAGCCAAGCCTTGGCCTTTGAAAAGCTTAGTGGGCTTCACCTCTATGTCAAATTCTATGAATTTTGCAATCCATTTTTCCCTCTTTCCATCAATATATGGCTGAGTTAAAATATCTTCTATTGAGGCTGAAGGTAGATATGCAACTACTTTGGAATGAAGAATATAAATTATGAATGCTTTTAAAGATTTAATTAGAGCACAAGCTTGTTTTTCAATAAGGTCATACCTTAGTTCATCATCCCTTAGAGTTTTTCTAAAAAAGGCCATGGGGTGCTCTATGCCTTCATCATTCCTCTGCATCAAAACTACTACAAGTGTATCATAAGAGGCAAAAGAGAATATGCAAAAATCCTTAGTGTAATCTAGGCTGATTAGAGTGGAAGATTCCATGATAGCTTGCTTGATGGCTTCAAAAGAGATTCTTGAAGCAACTGTCCATTTTATTTCTGATCCTTTCTTCATCATGGAAGTGATGTTCTTAACTAGCTCTGCAAAGTTTGTAATGAACCTCCTTACAAAGTTGATCTTACCCAAGAAGGATTGTATATCCCTTTTCGACCTTGGGATGGACAATGTCAGAATGGCTTGAACCCTTGCTGGATCAATCTTCACACCTTCAGTGGAAATAATATGTCCCAGAAGTTTTCCTTCTTTTAGAGCAAATTGTGACTTCTTTGGGTTCACTGAGATTCCAAATTGTCTGCACTTTAGGAAGACTTTTTTTAAATTTTGTAAATGGTCTTTGTGGCTGTTGGAGAAGACTGTTATGTCATCAAGATAAATAAGGAAAAACTTTTCCTTCTCTCCCACAAAGTCTATGTCCATGGCCCTCTGAAAAGTAGCCACAACATTCATCAGTCCGGAAGGCATCTTGGAGTACATGAAAGTGCCCCAAGGAGTAATGAAGGCGGTCTTTTCCTGATCTTTAGGATGTACATCTATCTGATTGTAACATGAAAATCCATCTATGAAAGACATGACTCTAGCCCTTGAAACTCCTTGCAGCAAGTGTTCCATCTTGGGCAGGGGATAGTTATCCATTTTAGAACACTTGTTCAGATTTTGAAAGTCGACACAAACCCTGATTTCTCCATTTTTCTTTCTTACCACCACAAGGATGGCTATCCACTTTGAATACCTTACGGGAGCTATGATTTTGGCTTTCAACAGCTTCTTGATTTCTTTCTCAATCAAAGGCAATAAAAGAGGGCTGATAGGTCTCAATTTTTGCTTAAAAGGGATGGTGTTCTTTTCGAGTGGGATCTTATGCTGAATGATGTCTGCATCATAGGTTTTAAGGTCGTTGTATTCCCAGGCAAAAATGTCAGCAAATTGCTTCATGAGGGTGCAATAGTTGGAATTCTGGGTAGAGGACAAATGCGTGGACAGATTTAGGTTTTTTGGATGGGATGGGCTGCCTATTTTAGGGCACGTCGTTATGATTGATTAGCTTCTCTATAGGCACCAATCCTTTTGGTATGTGATTACTTGGCAGCTGGACGATGCTTCCTCGGTGATTTCTCTTTTTAGCTTGGATTGGTCGCATTCTTCCATGGTTTCGTTTTCTTGGTCGATGTGCTTTTCGACAAATTCCTCCACGGCTTGCAAAAATCTGTTAATTTCCTCATCATCCTAAAAACGCCTCCAATATTTGACATTGTCAGGAAAAGATGGTTTGTATTTTATCTGAACTTCATATGTCAATTTTGGAGGCAACGGAGGAATAAACATGCTAGCAGAGACAGCAAGGGAGTCGGCAAGTTGGTTCTTCATTCTTGGAATATAAGAAATGCTGAAATTATTGAAAGAATCCTTGAGCCTCCATATCTCATCTGTGTATGCCTTCAGCGTTGGATGCTTTGCTTGGAAAGTTTTATTTACCTACTGAATTATGAGGTTTGCATCTCCAAACACTTTCAGGCCTTTGATACCCATTTCTTTAGCAACGCTCAAGCCCAGAATCAAAGCTTTGTACTCTGTGATGTTGTTCGTGACCTGAAAGGTTAATTTGAAACATAAATGAATTTATTCATGTGTTGAGGACACAAGGACTACACCTACCCCTATAGCTTCTTTACAGCAAGCCCCATCAAAAAACATATCCCAAATATGTGGGCTTTCTTCCTCTGCGATTTGGCAAACTGGTTTTTTGAGCTGCGTGGAGGCCAACTGAGATTCTTCAATATGAAGAATACATGCTCCAAAATCAGTGTTGAAAGCGTAAATGGGATGATTAGTGGGATTCTTCTCATCATTGATGATATAAGTCAACTGCACCTCTCCGTATAATCTCTTGCTCTCACCTCCGAAAACTGGGACAGTAAGATAAGAAAAATCATTTTGTAATGATCCACCTAGTCTCTTGATCCAACCTCTGGAAAGTAACATACCGAACTTGGGGGCTACATCTGCCACCACAATATCCAACATCATGCTTTTCATAGGCAGCTGAGACAATGTGATGGCTAGGTCCTTGATCAATCCCAGACATTTCACTTTCCTAGAGTCAAAAGAGAACAGGTCATGATAAGGCTTTGTGATGTCAAGACCCAACTCATCCATGATCGCCTTGGGCATTAGATTATGGCTGGATCTAGTGACTAGAAGGCAGTTGTGAAAGATTTTATCATGGATAGTCAGAGAGACATAGAATGATGGGGAGATGTCTTCACAATTTTCAATCATTGGGCTAAGAATAACAGATGGTTTGTCATCTTGCAGATTTACATGGTCTGTGGAGGCTTGGATGGCTTTAGGCTCAAGGGCCTCAATGATGGATCTTCTGAAGGACTCATTCTTCACTAGTTTAATAAGAGGCATAGGTATTCTTAGCTTTTGAATTTTAGATTGAAAACTGAAAGGGGAAGGAGACTTGTTAAGGTCTCTTACCTCATAAGCTGGAATTTTTAGGACGATGGGATCAACTGTCAACCGTTTTTGCTTATTAGCTTGCTGTACTACAGGGACTGCAGCTCTTTGAATAGGGGTTTCTTCGGCATTGTTCATCTTTGACCTCAAATTATATCTTTGCTGATCTACAGTTTGTAGAATATTTTTACCATCCCATTCTTGGTTGATCTTGTCATTGCATAATGAATTTTCATAGGCAATTGAGGTAAAAAAGGAAGCATTCCCTTTGTCTTCCAGGTAATGAATCTCATCCTCTTCTTCAAACTGCTCTTCTTACATGACTACATTTTGGAAAGGAGCCCTCACCCTTTGGTCTTCATTAGCATCTTTGTTTCTTTGCAAAATCTCCAACTGCTCATTAGTTATTCTATATGTATTTAGATTTGGATTTTTAGGAGAAAAGGTATTAGGAGCTCTCCCTTTCCCCGGGTGCTTCTCAACCTTTAATTTGGATATTTCACAGGATAGTGACTCTATCATCTTAGTCATTTTATCGATCTTGGGATCTGAGGATAATGAAGACTCGCCCCTCTGTCTTCTCCTATTAGTATTACCTTTGACATTTTTTGTAGCCATGATGTTTGATTCTACTTCAATGGCTACATCCCGCATATCAACCAAAGTAGCACATCACCTCTCCCTCAATAGTAGGCAAAAGTCAGAATCAAAAGCACTAACATAGGTGAGTCTAGTAGAGGTAGTGGTGGGTTTTACTTCGGCTGGTATCTTGTTGTACATACAGTTAAACCTATTATTAAAATCAGACAGCAACTCACCATTTTCCCTCTTTAAGTTGACAAACTCGGTGTGGTAGTAGAGTAGATCCTTCTTATCCCCCCAATTTTTTAGAAATGCATCATCTAAAGCCTCAATATCTGTTATAGATCTTGGGGTCAGTTCTCTAAACCATTTTCTAGCCTCTCCACCTAGGCTTTGGACAAAGACTCTCATCCAGACATCATCTTCAGTAATGTCCAGGTTATCAAGATAGCTATAGAATGACTTAAGATGTTCTTCAGCAGTAACACCTTCAGTCCGAGTGAACTTAGGCATATACTTCTGATATTCTCTAGTGGGCATGGCATTCAAAGGAGTGGGCAGTACAATAGGCCGATACCTAGCGGCTATGATTCTATCCATTTTGGTAGGTGCATGTGGACCTGCCATAGTTGTGGTGGCTATATGTGTACTGGAAGTCTGACTGACAGAGGGCTGAGGAGTGATTGATAGGACTAAAGGAGTATGATGGATAGGAGGCGAGGTCTTATTTGGGCTTATAACAAAAGGAGAGCCTAAAGAATAAGGAGCTTTATGAATCTCTAAGATATTTTCTTCACTGCTAGTATTAGAAGTTATACTCTCAACATGTATTTGTTCTATTACATGATTTTCTTGCAGAGATATAGAAGATTGTTTAGGTTTACCTGAATTTGATGCTCCTTTCTATAATGCCTTTCTTTCTTTGATGATTTTTTTAGGGTCAGGTACTGGTTTAGCTTGTGACTTCTGAGGATTTCTCTGAGTATGCCTCACAAACTGAGCTAGAACTATGAAGTGGAGTCGCCAAAAAGCTTCGGCTTCCAGTACAGTCGCCAAAAAGGTTCGGCCTCTAGTAGAGTCGCTAGATAGATGATTACAACCAGAAAAAGTGTCCACACTTTGTCTATCATCAATGTTGGATCTGTGTCGTCTCCTAGGGAAGCTGAGCTTCAGTTTCCTCTCCCCGGCAACGACGCCAATTATGTTAGCACTCCAGGAAACTCTCTTAGGTTGCATCTTGAAGATGCCTAGTAACATATAATCTTCAATATTGTTCTCGAAACTATTAGAATGGATGATGGTTTAGTTAAAGTCAGATGACCATTTCAGCTCTATTCCCACTCAAGGCATGCATGAACACCCTCGACAACATAAGGATTTAAAACGCTAATTCTCAATAATTTGTATATTTAATGGATAGATGGAGAATATCGACTGTATCAGCATATTACATACATAAACATAAATGAATGACTAGCTACAGGTAGTAAAAGAGGATATTGATTCTACTGGTAGATGCATATATGACCACATACGAATGGTTAGCTATAGGCAACAAAGAATCTTTCAAGCCTAAGTTATCAAAGCATAGATAAAATTACAGTTATCTAGCATTAGACACAAAGGAAACATGAAGAAAATTGTTCAAGTGCAAGCATAAAATAATAAAGAGAATGGATGTTGAACATATAATGGCAAAAGAATCTTGTATTTTTAGAATGGAGATGAGAAACTTGAAGGAACAGAGGACGAATAATCTCCAGAAGTTAAACATCTATTACCTCTTAATAATAGTTATTTATAACCTGTTTACAATTCTCTTGAGCTCTTTAGAAGGCTCGAAGTCTTACTCTGCCTACTACGCATTGTTTAACTGATTTGATGCTCTCTAGACAAGCATGGCTTGGCAGTTTTCCTCTTCTGACAGAGGAATAACCACATTTAGATATTCTGGGCAGTTTCTACCCTGTTTGGGAGCTCTCTCATGCCAGGGATGCTCCATGATCATTCTATTTGTTCTGGTTGTGTCGTGTTGTTTGTGCTCACTGATCGTTTCTGTTTTTGGCTAGCTATGCATGCTCCATGACTGTTTTCGGTTTAGGGCGAGCCATGCTACGATGGAAGGGCTATTGAGCCTCAGTTTTCCCTTTAGATATTTAGAATGATTGTTTTCTACTAAACGCAAAAAAACACAGCAATCTTGTGAACATGTCGCCCATCTCTGTCCTTTTCGGGTCCAAAAATTATTAGATATGGCTCCTTTTCCTCTCGGGTCTGCCATTGCAGTGATAGCACATCTCCACCATTGATCTAGGATCTTAGATCCAACAGTGGTGATCCATTGTAGGCACCTCTTTTATACTGGAGTTAACTGCCTAATGAGGGTGGTTTTCTCTCTCCTTATCTTGGACACATGGCAGCAGTCGAATGGCATCGGGAAGAGCTTAGCCTAAACCACTTACTACCCACGGCTCGCTCGAAATCCTGCCTGTTTTGACTTTTCTTTTGTATTTTGAAATATGCCTAAAACATTAAAAACATGAGAAAATTGCCGTTGGTGGACCTCAAATATTGTATATATCACTTCCTGGACCCTTTCGGGTCCAGGCTTCATCGCAATCGCAAGCCCTCCAGGTTTCCTTTGTATTTCCTCACAATAACAAAAATATATCAAAACATTAAAATATGGCTTTCATTAGACCTAAAACATTATATAATATCATTCCCGAACCCTTTCGGGCCTTGGCTTCATCATTACCAGTGTTGCCAAGGCTTCCTTTGTATTTTCGTTTATATAACAAAAATATACCAAATACATTGAAAATGGCATGGGTGCGGATCTCAAAATGTATGAAATCCCGACTATAATGCCGTCAGGTCCGGCTATTGCATCGCACTTACACTTATGCATAGGCCCCGCCCCATGGTATGGTGTCGATGCGATACAACGATGCGATTTGATCACAATCACTGATCACTCAATGCCCGGTCCCTGTCGATTCGACCCGCCGATCCGATCATTGGTGATTGCTGATCGGCGGTGTCATGTGCCTATCTTTAGAATGTCACCTCTGCCCGACCGATATGTGATTGGCCGCTTAGATATGGGACGTTGATTGGCCAGATCTAACGACTGCTGTGCACTGCCCACTTTAAGCCTGCGGTAATGGTTTTTTATGGTTTTGGAGTGTTTTGAGCCTCCCGATAGTGTATTTCTACCCTTGCAAGGGCTTTCCTCCTTCGACCATTTCAATTTTGAATAATTCTTAAGAGGATTTTGAGAAAATTTGGAGATTGTAAAGGGCATACTTGGGTCCATTTTGAACCGTTTTCCCATAAGGCTAACAAGGCCTGCATGCGTATTTGAATGGATTTGTGCAGATACCAGAGCCAACTAGTGGAGTGAGCATGGCATTGTACAACGTAAAATCAATAGTTGGAGGTGTGCATCGGTTCTTTCGGCGCACAGAATTGTTATCATATCCGCAGTGCGTGGAGTCTCGGAAAGGAGTGTGGAAGGCGAGGTCGAAGGTGATGAATCAAATTGTAGCCCATGATCAAGGTGAAGAGAGGCATATTGAGGTGTTATAGCAAGTTTTTTTCTGCAAGCATTTTATTTCAATGGATTGTGCTAGTTCCCATTGTGTTTAGGCTGTCGGTAACCTGCACTGGGTGATCCTTCTATGACAGTGTAATGTGACTAGTGTTTCAAAGTGGAAACTATTGTGGCTGCTGTGAAGCTGAGTCGTCCAGGTGCAAAGTATAAATTGTGAATCCTAGAATGTGAGGTTTGTGTGGATCATGAAATTTGTGAGGCGTGGTGTGGCATAGATTGCAAAGTGGTTGGTGCATGTGTGTTTGTTGAGACTAGTGACATTGTAGGATTGCGCACTCGTAATTGAATTTTTATGGGTGTTCATGATTTGAATGCTTCCGAGTGTGGGTAGGTCAGGGATAGAGTTATTTATTCTTTAATTTCTTGGTGAAAGTAAATGGTAAGAGAGTCAATATGTGTAGCACTGTGGAATGATCTGCATGGAGAGCCGAGACTTCAACCATGAAACATTGTTGACTAATCTATTTTGTGGACCGATATTTGTCATTCGGTGCTTACATGCCCGTTTTAGCTTCTCTTGTCATCGTAGTGAATTGTTGACCAATCTGTTTTGTGGACCGATATTTTGTCATTCAATGCTTACGTTCCCGTTTTAGCTTGTCTTGTCATCGTAGTGAAGGTGGGTTGCAGCGAAGGGAGTTTGTGCCTAGTTGCAATGAAGGAGATCTATGTTGACTAAATAGAGACTTGCAGCATCATCCAGATATTCGTTGTTTGAAGAGTTGTGTTGAGTGCGAAGTAGCATCAAAGGCATACAATGTTGTCCCTCTGTCCACCTAGGAATCTTCCCCTATGGATTAAGTGTAGAAGAACATGGAGTCAACGAGTAGAACCAATGACTTGTTGAGTCACTCGAGGAAGTCCAAACCAGGTGTGTACAACCACAGAAGATGTCAGAAAATTTCACAGGCACAACAGAGAGGATTTTGGCTCATAAATCAGTTGTGGCAAGGAAATCGTAACTACAGAGAGGCTTAGTTAAAAACATAATTTTTACGCACAACAAAAATAGAGTAAAACAGACTAAGGCTTGGAGAAACACAATAAAATTTTACCTTATAATTCAAATGTATGAAATTACATTCATATGATATTTCCACTCATTCACCAAGTAAAAGAAATGTTTACGACGATTTGAACTTCACTAGGGGTTACGGAGTAACACACACTAAAACACAGTAACTGTTGTATTCACGTGCCTACCAAAATTTGGTCCACGACTTTCTCTTCACCTCTCAAACTTTCACCCTCTCTCACGCTCAACCACAAAAATGACTTTTACATCCATATTTATTGAAAACATACATTTTTGACATTAATAAATGAAAGAGAAAATATTTAAGACACGAGATGGGCGATTACACAAGATGAGGGATTTCCCGAACTTGTAGAAGTTGCGGATTGCAACTAAGAGTTGAGTAGTAAATGTTTCACCAATACATATTTACCAACTCTCATTAAGTGCTTTAACTCTATGATGTGTTGCGGAATGGGCATCGATGTACTTTTTCTTAGACTTTAGTCCTTCCGCCCGCAAACAAAATCGCAACCTGCCAAAATACTTTTGACAAGTATGGTTGTTGTAAGAGGGTTTAACGTGGTGGTTGGGATTGATATTTCCAATTCTCACCCTTAATCACAACTTCCACCATTGATAATTCTAAAACAATCTTTGAGATAAACAAAACTTTCGCATGTCAATGGCTTTGTGAAAATATCAGCAAATTGTTCTTGTGACCTGCAGTGCTGCAACATGATTTCATCATTGTTAATTAACTCTATAATAAAATGATATTTAGCATCAATATGCTTGGTCCTCTTGTGAAAGACATAATTCTTTGACAATGCAATTGTTGAGGTGTTGTCACAGAAGATAGTTGTCACTCCCTCTTGGTCATTGCAAAGATCCATCAACATCCTTCTCATTCAAACTTCTTGACACAATGCTACTGTTGCGGAAACATAGTCAGATTCTGTTGTTGACAGTGACACTATTTGATACTTCTTGGAGGCCCATGAAATGGCTCCATAACCCAAATGAAAAACATATCTTGACGTGCTCTTTCTGTCATCGAGATTTCCTGCCCCATCACTGTCAGTGTAACCAACTAGCCTGAAATAATCTATTGCGGCATACTGAATACCATATTTTTTTCCCATTGACATACCTAAGAACTATTTTTTTGCTTGCCAATGTGTCTCCTTAGGGGTCTCCATGAACCTCGACACCAAAGTCACTGCATACATTATATCCGGCCTAGTGGTAGTCAAATACATCAAGCTGCCTATAATGCTTTTGCATAATGTCAAATTAATGTTGTTGCTGTAATGTTCTTTGCTCAACTTCAACCCTATGATAGTTGGAGTTGGTACAGACTTGTTTTTCTACATATAATACCTCTCCAAAATGTCTGCTACATACTTTTCTTGAGAAATAAAAATTGCATTTTCTGTTTGCATCACTTTTGTGCCCAAAAAATACCTTAACAACCCCAAGTCAGTCATTTCAAATTCATTATGCATGACTTGTTTGAAATCAGTGTTGAGGAAATCATCACTATTGTAACAATCAAATCATCTACATACAAAACAACAATAAGAATCCTACCATCACTCTCTTTGATGTAGAGAGTGGGCTCACCATCACATTTGTTGAAACCATTGTCCAATAAGTAAGCGTTTTATCCTACTATACCATGCACACGGTGCTTGCTTCAATCCATAAAGAGCTTTCCTCAACCAATACACTTTTTCTTCTTGGGCTTCAACCTCATAACTAGGTGGTTGCGCAACATGCAATTCCTCTTTCAGCACTCCATTCAAGAATGCTGATTTTACCTCCATTTCATACACCTTCCACTTATGTTGCATGGAAATCACCGTAGCTATATGCACTGTCTCCATCCTTGCAACTGGCGCAAATGTCTCCGAATAATCTCTTCCATTCTGTTGCATGTATCCTTTGACCACTAGACTTGCTTTATGCCTTTCAATCTTCCCCTCAATGTTTCTCTTGGTCTTATAGACCCACTTCACTTCAATGACTTATTTTCCTTGCGGAAGGATCACTAACTCCCATGTGTCATTCTTTTCTAGTGCTCCTATTTCTTCCTCCATTGCTGCAACCCCTTTTTCTTCTTTGATTATATCCTCAAAATGGATTGGGTCATCTACATGACAAAACAATGCAAATAAGGAATTCAGATGAGTGCCACTATCAACTTCATCTTGCTCATAAACCACATTTAAATTTTTGAATTTTGGTCTTCTTATTCTTGCTGAAGATGGGATTGACATGTCACTTGGTGTTGCACTTTGCGGCATGCTTGGAGAAGCACTTGCTTGAGCACGTGACTTTGTCCTATTATTTGTTGACTGTTTTCTTTGTTGCCTGGTTTGTTGTGCTTGAATAGGAGTAGAGGGAGTCACTGTTGAATAATTGTTTGCTGCTATCAATTCCTCTTTAACCTCATGTGGTATACAAGCTTTGACATTGAATGTCGTCTCTAAACTTCGATCCCATGCTTCTTATTCTATGAACTGCACATCTCTGTTGATTATGACCTTCTTGGTTGATGGATTTTAGAGCTTGTATGCTTTGGATTCATCACTATATCCAACAAATATTAATTTCCCCCACTTGTTGTCCAACTTCTTCCTCAACTCATCTGGGACATATGCATATGCCACACATCCAAAGACTCTCATGTGAGTGACACTATGTTTTCTTCTGCTCCATGCCTCTTCGGGAACTACGTTTTGGACGCTTTTTGTTGGACATCTATTCAAGATATATGTTGCACAAGTGGAAACTTCAGCCAAGAAAATTCTTTGCCAACAACATACTCCTTTCCATTTCCATAATGGTCATATTCCTCCTTTCCTCTACACCATTCTCTAAGGTGTATACCTTGTTGTAAATTTCTTGTGAATTCCATGTTCCCTACAAAAACGTAGGAAATCATTTGAGATGTATTCACCGCCTCTGTCAGTCCTCAAGACTTTGATGTAGTGTCCACTTTGCTTCTCAAAAAGATCCTTGTATTGACGGAAGCACTCAAACACCTCACTTTTCTATTTTAGGATATCACGATGTCTTCCTTGTGTAGTCATCTCTGAAGGTCAATATATATCGGCTGCCACTAATTGATGGTGTCTACATTGGTCCACATAAATATGAATCGACAATCTCCAAAGGTGCCTTCACCCTTACTGACTTTCCTGCTGGAAATGTATCTCTATGTTGCTTTCCCAAGATACATCCTTCACATAAGCTGACTGATTTTTCTATAAGCAGCAACCCCTTCACCATGTCTTTTCTATGCAGCAAATTCAAACCTCCAAAGTTGAGATGATTAAATCCCAAATGCTATAACCAATTTTCATCTTTACCTTCTGCTCAAAAGTTTACTTGTATGACAGCGACATCTTTTCTTCCATCCTCTTGTGAGTTCATTGATAGTTGTGTTTGTGCACCTTATTCATTCAAATATGATCTTATCTTTAGGGGAAACATTCTATTGTTTTTCATCTGAACCTTTTTAATCAGTTGTTTTTTTGGAGGCCTATCCAAAATTGTGCACTCATCATTTTTGAAAAAAGACATTGTAGCCCTTTTGCATGAGTTGTCCAATGCTTGTGAGGTTATGCTTCAAACTGGGGATAAATTAAACATCTGAGATGTAATTCTTCTCCCCCTTCTTTCTTAGGATATTTACTCTTCGTTTTCCCATGACATAGACTTTGCTATTGGTCCCTAATGTCACTTCAGATTTCACAATTTCATCTAGATTGGAAAACATTTCTATGTTACTTGACATGTGGTTGCTATATCTTGAATCTGGATACCATACATCACTATGTTTTTCTTGTGCTATGTTACAAGCTAAAAACATTCTATCATGGTTCTAATTTTCTTTTGTGAATTTTACACTTGGTTTGTTACTAATGTCATAATTCTTCTTTCTACATTCATTTGCATAACGACCATACTTCTTATAGTGATGAAATTGTAATTGATATTTATCATACCTCTAACATTATGCTTGATTTTGGCTTGGGCCTTGACTTGGACTTTGATTTCTACCCCTTCCACTTGAGCTTGAAGGGATGCTTCTTCCACCTATGTGTGGGCTTCTTCCTCTTCCTCTAGAATATGGTCTTCCTTTGCCTTGACCTTGACCAAATAAAACTTGTGTTTTGAAGGCATGCTCCAATGAGGAACATGTTGCTCTATTCAGTATATGTTCATGAGAAATGAGTGATGCATGAATCTCATCCACTCAGAACTATGAGAGATCCTTTGTCTCTTCTATGTCCACAACAATGACATCAAACCTTGCTGGCAAACTTCTCAAAAATTTCTCAACTATTATCCTTTCCTCGAGTGTCTCACCATGAGACCTAATTTGAATAACTAGCCCAATTACAAGTGTAAAAAATGAGTCTACATTCTCAGACTCTTTCATACAAATTGTTTCAAAATATCTTCTCAACATTTACAGTTTTGATGTCCTCACTTTTTCCATGCCTTGGTAGGTTGTCTCGAGGGTGTCCCATGCTTTCTTGGACTTCGTTGCTACTCCAACCCTTGGGAAAATACTTTCATGAACTGCTTGGAAAATATAGAAGAGGCTTTTGCATCCTTCTTCCTGTTGTCCCTCAACAAATCCATTTCTTCTTGAGACAAGGAATTATATGATGCTGCATCTGCTGGTTCTTGAAAACCATTCTCCACCAAATCCCAAATGTATTGAGAATAAAACAAGGCCTTCATTGTAATAGCCCAATAATCATAAATCTTTCCATTAAACTGAGGTATTTGAGGATTATTCAATATTGTGCTTAATGCTTCCATTTTCTGAGTGTAAAAAAACTTTCTACCTGCTGGTAAATACCCTCCAAAGGAAAAAAAATATTTTCCCTCAAAAAAACTCTTTTAACTGCTAGTAAAAACACTTTTTTTTTACACTAACAGAGTTTAACCCGCTCTGATACCATGTTATAAAACTAACAAAGTTTAGCCTGCTTTGATACCATGTTCGAAAAATTTCACCTGGGAAAAGGAGAGGAGCTTGGCTCATAAATCAGTTGCGGCAAGGTGTGTCTTCATTTGCGGCAAGGAAATCGTAAGTACACAGAGGCTTAGTTAAAAACAAAAATTTTACGCACAACAAAAACAGAGTAAAACAAAGTAAGGCTTGGGACAACATAATAAAACTTTAGCTTATAATTCAACTACATGAAATTACATTCATATGAGACTGCGACTTATTCACCAAGTAAAAACAAATGTTTACGACAATTTACACCTCACCAGGGGTTGCGGAGTAACACAGTAAAACACAGTAACTGTTGTTTTCAGGCACCTACCAAAATTTGCTCCACGATTTTCTCTTCACCTCTCAAAATTTCACCCTATCTCTCGCTCAACCATACAAATGACTTTTACAGTCATATTTATCCAAAACATACATTTTTGACATTACTACATTAAAGAGAAAATATTTAAGACACGAGATGGGTTGTTATACAAAATGAGCGATTTCATGAACTTGTAGAGGTTGCAGACTACGACTAAGAGTTGCGCAGTAAGTGTTTCACCCATACATATCTACCAACTCTCATTAAGTGCTTTAACTCTGTGATGTGTTGTGCAATGGGCAGTGATGTACTTCTGCTCAGACTTTAGTCCTTCCGCCTACAAACAAAATTGCAACCTACAAAAATACTTCTGAGAAGTATGGCTACTATCAGAGGGTTTAACGCGGTGGTTGGGATTAATATTTCCAACAAAAGAGTATTGCAAAAGGATCTATTGAAGTGATCGTTTCACAAAGAATGTACAATTGAAAAACATAAAAGGTGAATGCACAATTATTATGGGTCAGCAAAGTAGAATTAAGTAGTTCTGCAGAGAACTGAAACAACTTAGGAGAAAGAATAAAAAGTAGATGTTGTAGAATAATATACATTGTTTCGAGAAATAGAGCCAATACATAATAAAGACATAAATCAAATATAGATTTGGATCATCTAGGTAAAAAATTTTAACTTTGGGAAATTAAAATGGAGGGACTAGTTGGTTCATTAGATTTATGGGAATTTCTTCAAGAAACTTCCATAAATCCCCATGATAAGAGTAGAGGTGTAGTAGAATTGCTTCTTATTACATCAATGCTAAATGAAAACATTTTGTCTGTTTTTTTGCATGAATTTGGTGAAGTAAAGAGTGCAAAAAAAATTTGGTATATTTTTGAAATGAAGTAGAACATGAGGTGGAGTGAAAATACTAAAGTTGATGAAGGTGTTGTTAAAAATGGTGACTGTGTTGAAAGCATCATAACTGGGATTAAGAGTGAAAGTATGTTTGTAGTTGACAATAGAGTAGCATGTGATAGTAAGGAAATTCCCTGTGATGCAGTTTTTAATGATGAATGTGCGACACCTTATGAACCACTATATGATGATGACAAATTTTAAAGTGAAGATTGGTTACAAATGCTATGGGAAAAAGCAACAAAAAGAGAAGAAGAGAACTTAGTTGTAATGTCTATCTACAATCAAGACTTGAACTTTGTTGAAAATAACATGAAAGATTCAACTGAACATTACTTAAAAACTCTCAATGATGGAAGCGAACATATTGAAAAAGGAGTTGAAATGAATTGACATCATCCAAGTTGTAACAAGGAGTAATATTCAGTGTTCATGATCTTGACTAAGAAAAAGAAGAAAGAATTTTGGAGCAACAAGTTCAAGAAAAAGTTTCATCAATACACTGTAGCAAAAAAAGTCAAAATGAAACATTTGAGTCATGTTTGTAAGCCTAGCTGAGAGTTAAGCCAGCACGCAAGTTAAAATATAAGTCGTGATTAAAAAGAAGTGTCAAATTAATAATCACGCCCATTGTTCCCATAACTACAATAATTGTTCTAGATTGATGATATAAACTAATATTCAACAAATTTAAATAGAAAATAAATGAAAAGCCGTGGAAATTCACTTTTATGAAGGGTGTGTTCAGGGAATGTAAATTTTAATAAAGTGAGCATATTCGCTTCATTTACATTGAAGTAAAGAAACTAAGTACCCGTAAATATGTATTTGTAGAATATATATAAGTCTAATTTCTAAGTTATTCTAAAACGTCATTTTTATTAAATGTATAGGATGGCTAATTAAATTTTAATAAAGTCCGCAAATTGGTGTGCTACGGCAAAGTAAATTTCAATCAAGTGAGCATATTCCATTCATTTATATTAAAGTAAAGAAACTAAGTACCCTTAAATATATATTTGCGGAATATATATAATTCTAATTTCTAAGTTATTCTAAAATGTCCTTTTTGTTAAATGTATATGATGGCTAATTAAATTTTAATAAAGTGGGAATATTGGTTTTAAAATAAATTATGTTCCCTTTACTTTATCATTCGTCTCATTTACAATGAGCAAAATAATATATATATAATAAATATTAATATATATATATTAATTAGTTGAGATGAAGTTATTGGAAATGATAAATACAATAATTTAAATTGTTTAAAAGAAATGAATTAATTTAATGATATATATGATTTAAGTAAAGATTAAATATAAGAAATATATTAGTCCATATTTTTAACCATTTTGTTTCACAAGAATAGTTTTAATTAATATAAATAAAAGTAACAATTATAATTAACATATAAAATCAGTGTCAAAAATCTATAAGAAAATTTTTTTTGATTTATTATAACTATATTAATAAAAAAAATAGTAACATTAATATAGAACATATAAATCAGTGTCACAAATCTTATAAGAATTTTTTTTGATTTATTATTTATAAGAATGCATAGAACCACATGGAAAATGAGGCCACTTGATTTTTTTAATATGAATATGTCATGAAATTACATTCATAAAACCAATTTCAATGTACAAGAGCATATCTAGACATTAACATAAACCTTTTAAAAAGTGTCTTTAGACACCTAATTTTATATTATATAAGGAAAATTGTGTTATAAAAATAATGAGGGCTAAAAGACTATGTACCGCACATGGAGAAGAGCTAGTTTTTATAGAAAAACGCTAAGCTAAAATCTAAGAAAATAACCAAAAATATTTTGTACCTTTGCTATACTTTAATGCTTTTTTCATTGAATCTTATGACTTTCCTTATATTCCCGCATAAACATAGGGAATGTATGCTAACTAAATATGACAAATCCAATCAACAACTTGTTAAATAAATGAGACTTCCAACAATTGCTTATACCTAGTACTATCCAACAATTCTCTTGTTCAAATTTTTAATTTTTTAAAGTTTTCCCCATGGAGGGGAGAGAAGGTTTACAATCTTCCATGCCAAATCTGTTAGGTCCCTATACTACTAGTGTAACCTCTTATTGTTGAATGTTATCCTTTAAAGTCCCTATGGAGACATCAATCCTCTTCTTCACAAGAATATCATTTTCTGTTATATTTAACTTTTGAAATTCCTCAATGTGCTCTGCCATTGAACACTTTTGTTTGAGATTTATACAGAAGCATCAAGAACTACTCAAGCGTTGAGGACAACACTTTTTGAAGGAGAGGGGATTGTTAGGTCCCTATACTGCAAGTGTAACCCCTTATTGTTATTAGGCCCCTATAAAATTTTATACCCTCAAACTTTTGTACCATCATATTTTTTTTTTTATGATGCATCTTCGATCCTTTGCATCATTAATAAAGAATCTTTCATTCTTGATGGTAAGAGATTAAGTGTCAAACTATCTACACAAAAATGGCATGTTATGAAGGAAAATCAACGGTAAATTTCAGAGCCTTGTTGCTCCACAGCTCCTTCAAAGAAGGTTCTGAGAGGGGTTTCTTCCCTCTCTCGGGCTTGTTTCTGGCATTTCATTTTTGTGATTTGGTCCATATTCGGTGCGGGTGTTAGAGCATTGAGAGCACCTTTCCCTAGTACGCGAGGACTGGGAAGGACAGAGACGAACTTCCAGATACATACATTGAAGGGAGGAGTTCTCGCTGGCTTCTGATGAGGAGATAATTATCTCATCCTCTAAGTTTCCACCCTAGTGTGCCAGAAAGAGAGATTGGAAGTCTCGTTTCCTTACTCTCGGTTTAAAACCCATCCCTCTCTAACAACTAAGTGAAGCCTTTAAAAAAGTACACACCCCCCAAATCACAAAAATGAAATTCTAGAAACAAGCCCCAGAGAGGGAAGAAACCCCCCTCAGAACCTTCTTTTGAAGGAGTTGTGGAGCAAGAAGGCTTTGAAATTTACCGTTGATTTTCCTTCATAACATGCCATTTTTGTGTAGATAGGTTGACACAAAGTACACACCCCCCAAATCACAAAAATGAAATGCCAGAAACAAGCCCCAGAGAGGGCAGAAACCCCCCTTAGAACCTTCCTTTGAAGGAGTTGTGGAGTAACAAGGCTCTGTTGTTTTTCTCTTTGTTCGCTCCTGGAAAAGTACACACCCCTCAAATAAAAAAAATGAAATGCTAGCAACAAGCCCCAGAGAGAGCAGAAACCCCCCTCAGAACCTTCTTTTGAAGGAGTTGTGGAGCAACAAGTCTCTAAAATTTATCGTCAATTTTCCTTCATAACATGCCATTTTTGTGTAGATAGGTTGACACTTAAATCTATTACCATCAAGAATTGAATATTCTTTATTAATGATATAAAGGATCGAAGATGCATCATAAAAAAAAAAAAAAAAAAAAAAAAAAAAAAAAAAAAAAAAAAAAAAAAAAAAAAAAAAAAAAAAAAAAAAAAAAAAAAAAAAAAAAAAAAAAAATTGATGGTACAAAAGTTTGAGGCTGTAAAATTACACACCCCCCAAATCACAAAAATGAAATGCCAGAAACAAGCCCGAGAGAGGGCAGAAACCCCCCTTAGAACCTTCTTTTGAAGGAGTTGTGGAGCAATAAGGCTTTGAAATTTACCGTTGATTTTCCTTCATAACATGCCATTTTATGTAGATAGGTTGACACTTAAATCTCTTACCATCAAGAATTGAAGATTTTTTTATCAATGATGCAAAGGATCAAAGATGCATTATAAAAAAATAAAAAAATAAATTGATGGTACAAAAGTTTGATAAAAAAGTACACACTCCATAAATAACAAAATCAAATCCCAGAAGCAAGCCCCATAGAGGGCAGAAACCCCCCTGTCTTCGAACCACTCCTTTATAGCATACAGAGAGTTTTCCTTCCATTTCCTTCATAGCATGCCATTTTTGTGTAGATAGGTTGACACTTAAACCTCTTGCCATCAAGGATTGAAGATTATTTATTAATGATGCAAAGGATCGAACATGAATCATAAAAAAAAGAAAAAAGAAATTGATGGTACAAAAGTTTGAGGGTTGTCCGCTCCAGTTGGACACGAAGGGTCGGAGAAGGGAAATCATTCCTAGGACCAAAGAGTCGGGTGGAAAAAAGGGAGTGCTGACAAGCTGCACTAAATGACGAGCTTATTCATACACCAGAGCTTCCATAGTATATGCCCTATGTTTTTTACGCATTGCTAAGGAACATGTCTGTTCCTATCTCTATTTGAGATAGGGCTTATCACCAAGCTATCAAATAGGAGTGAATGAGTCAGACTGGCTAGCTAGTAGGAGAAATAAGTAGCTGAGTTCTATCCACTAGCTGGGTAGTTGGACACGGGTTCGAACAAGCAAGAGGGAGGGTGAGGATTTGAGGAGTGGGAGGTCCCACCATCAATCCGCCCCGCTATATAATCTAGAATTGTGGGGCGGGGGAGCAAGGGAAGCAAGGTCCTCTACCTTATGGTCAAGCCTACTTACGCATCCTCGTTGAATTGATAATGCACCTATGTCTAATAAGCTTTGTCTTTCCTATCCTCATGCAAACAAGGCTAGCTTTCCCTCTTAGAGCCTAAGAGAGGGACATATAAACACGTACACACCCCCCAAATCACAAAAATGAAATGCCAGAAACAAGCCCCAGACAGGGCAAAAACCCCCCTCAGAACCTTCTTTTGAAGGAGCTGTGGAGCAACAAGGCCCTGAAATTTACCGTCGATTTTCATTCATAACATGCCATTTTTGTGTATATAGGTTGACACTTAAATCTCTTACCATCAAGAATTGAAGATTCTTTATTAATGATGCAAAGGATCGAAGATGAATCATCAAAAAAAAAAAA
>APFE030184780.1:85900-148451 GCA_000404065.3 Pinus taeda
ACCCAATCAAACAAACATGGTTAGACTTCCTTCCTAAATGATCGTCCCCCTGATTCCCTTCCCACTCAAGCGAGATAGAGAATAATAGTAAAAGGTAGCTGCCCCTTTTCTCAAATAATCGCCATGCCCCGCCACTTCATTCTGAATCAAAAGGGGGGGCGATATTAGTATTTGTTTCTTCCTCTACCACACTTTTGGCTCTACTGGCTTCTTTAGGGGCTCCAGTGAAACTCATAGAATTTGACAAATAAATTTCCATTCATAGAAAATTAAACTCATTTAAAAAAACTTTAAAAAAATTCAATTAAACCCCCTTATCACTCAAATTTTCCTTCCTTGGTGTATAGTACTTGGAGGCCAAGGAAATAATGCAAATATCATATGTATGTATTGTCAAACTTCTTCTTAAAACTTGAATGCACATGGGTTGAGATTTTAGGGTCACTTGTAATGAGGATAAGATCATCAACATAAAGAAAAAATATTATGAGATGGTTTCCTAATTTCTTGGTGTATACATTGGGGTAAGAATGACATATAGAGAATCCTATGTCTAGAAGAAATATATTAATTTTTTAATACGAAGATCAAGGAGCTTCTTTAAGACGAAAACATATTTCGTAAGCAAGAAAACAAGGTTGGATTCACTCTAAACATTGTACAAAAGTTTTTCCATGTAGACTTAATCTTGTAGATAATCATGGAACAAAGAATATTTAATGTCCATCTTATGGACCTCCCATCCGCGTTCAAGATAGTAAGGGCTAGAACAAGGTGGATGGAATTCATTTTTTCAATAGGGTAAATTGTTTCATTGTAGTAAATTCCTTCAAATTGACAGAATCCATTAGAAACTAATAATGTATTATGTAATTCAACATTTCCATCTGATGCATACATAGTTCTATATACGCGTCTACATCTGACAAGTTTTCCTCCTTTTGGAAGAGATAGAAGTTCCCAAGTATAGTTCACCATCAAGGAAAAATATTTTCATTCATTGTTGTTTCCCAATCTCAATGGCTTGAAGCTTCAACAAATGTGTTTAGATCATGACTCTCTGAAACTCTATCCAAAGGTGAGGAGGCTATTGGAAATATGAATAGGTATGATGTTGATCTGTAGGATCACAAGAAAAGTTATTAGTTTCTTCATGTGTTGAATAGACCCATTTTGGAAGCTATCATGCTAGTGTATGTTCTTGTTCATTGGACGCATCTAGAGGCAGGTGAGTAGGAGGAGATGGACTTTCATCCTCAATGTCATCATTTGAAGAAGAAACTAGAATAAGGATATAAGGTGGCACAAATGTTAAAGATGGTTCATATACTAAAGAGATGAAAACCATTGAATTAGGTTCACAAGACAAGATATTTTAATCAAATCTAACATATCTTCTCATTATTCTTTCATTGAAGTGAGGTTGAAGAATTCTATAACCTTTTACATGTTAAGAATATTTTACAAAAATGCACTTATCGCTTTCAAGGTGTAAATATTTCATTTTTTCATTAAGAATGTGAGCTTATTTTATATTACCAAATATGCATAAGTGGATTACATCTAGCTTAATGTTAGTCCATGCTTCTCCTGGTGTTATATTACCTAAGTTTTTGTGGGAGTGAGATTTACAATGCAATTTTCACAATTGAGTTCATCCACCCAATAACGAAGACATAATTCCTTAGATTGTATAATATAATTAATCATTTGCTTTAATGTGTGATTATTTCTTTCATCAATACATTTTTCTATGGTGTATATGGAAACATATGTTACATTTTAATTCTCTATGTAGTGCAATAAGTTATGAATTTATTGTTGGTCTATTCAACTCAATTACATGTTCATAATATTTGTGGATTTTATCTGGATTGTTTTTCTAGAAGGGTCTTGTAGGATAAGAACAAGTAAAAAAATTATCTCTTAGGATTTAAGAAATAAACCCAACTATAGTTGGATAATTCATCAGTGAAGGTTAAGAAGTCCTTGAACCTAGAGAAAGAAGGGGAAGAACATGGACCACACAAAACACTGCGAACAAGCTGCGAATGTGTTGAGGTTTTCCAAGAGGTACATTTGTCAAAACTATCTTGATAATGCTTGTTGACAATACAAACATCAAAAGCACCATCTCTACAATAATGATAGGAGGTATAGCCACCATGTTTTGATTACATATTTTCTGTTGGGGGTGATGGTTGAGATGATTGAGTTGCTCATTCCAAAGCCATCTCAAGTTATCACTATGAGTAATGAAAGCTAAGGAAAAATGTGATGACCTAGAATTTTATAAATTATACAGTAAAGTAACATGATTAATTATTCTAGTGGAAATGACATGCTTAAGATATTTTAAATCCTTAATTCCAACTTATTGAGGTGAAAATGTATTTCTATACCTTGACCTAAATGAAAGATTTAATATATCGATAGAAGGTTGTAGGAAATATTTGGAGCACATAATACATAATAGAAATGACCATTATCTACTTGAACTATTATAGAGCCTACAACACTAAGATATGTATCATCACTAACATATATTTGTTTGGTGTTACAATCATTAAGATTGGAAAAAGAGGCTTTATCTTTACCTATATGATAAGATACTTTGGGATCAATAAGGAACTCATTAGAAGAATAAGTAGAGGTTTCATTGAAGGAGAAACTAGAAGTAGAATGTGCATGTCCATAAGAAGAAGTGTTACAAGAAGAATTAATACTTGTGTTGTGAATCTTCATTGCAAGTTCAAAAGCATCCATGTTTTTGAAATATTTAGACTCCACATGTCTATATTTACCACAATAATTGCAATGACTTCTAGTCATCTTACTTTTTTACTTTTCTCCTTTATCACCATTAGTAATAGATGTTGGATGAGAGGGTTTAGGACATTTATTTCTCCTTTTGTTGCAAGGATGTTTCTTATTTCTATGCTTCGTTGTATCTTTTTTTCTGGGCCACTAGGGCCTTGTCAGATATGTCTATAATCTTAATCACTCCAATATGTAATATTTTGCCTTGTTCTTTAATCAAACATTCACAAAAATATCCAAGACAAGTTGTTTTATAAGAATCCTCCCCCCCCGAGAAGTTTCTTTAGTGGCATAAAATGTAGATACAAAAATAGAATATGTAGAACCAAGCTTGGAAAGGATAATATCTATGCAATGCTCACCGTTTAGTTAGACTTGAAAGTCTAGAGTTAAATGTCTGTGTTTTTAACTTAGATAAATAATATTCCATGCAGGAGAGATAATTATGACTCAAAGTCATGATTTTAGTTTCAAGAGGATGAGATCTAATAATATTAGGTTCACCAAATACATTTTTCAACTTTTCCCGAAATTCATCCAGATCATTGATTCCTTGAATATGAAATCAAAAGTCAAGAGAAATGGACATTTTGATTAATCCACATGCTTCATCATTCCTTTTATCCCATTTGGCTCTTTTTATTGGACAACTGGCTTTGTTAGGATGAGAGGTGGCATCAAGTGTGTTTCAATTGATGTCAACTAGGCTAGTATTGATATCAGATGCTTAGTTTGTTTAGCATTGATGTGCATGAAAAGATGATTGTGCCAAGGGAGATGATCAACGCTAAGCACTAGTAGCTATATTTTTTAGTAGAGAACCATCATAATACCAAGTTAATTAGTAAAGAAGCTATAAATATCATAGTTATGGTGGTTAGGTGGCCTAAGATTTGATAGAATTCTTTCTAAGGAGACAATCTTATATGTTCCTTGAAGTGGCATAGTTGGATAGTGGCTGGAAAGATATTCCAACAATATGCTAAATTTTGAATTTTACCCTCAAGAGCAAAATATATGGCTAGTCAAAGTTGGCTGACCTTAAGGGCCAAATTTTGTGTTTTGGCCACGTGGGCACAACATTCCAGTAAGAATACAAGTGGTGCTTGATGGACATATAGTAACATGGGATAACCTTAAGAGAAACTATGTCATTCTTACCGAAGTCAAGTAATCCCAAAGGTTTTCCCTCAGTTTCCAAAGGTGGCGCAAGACTTAAGTTCTGATGATATGACTATTATAATGAGCTAGCACATGGGCTTTAATTCTAGATATGTGGTATGAATTCCAACTAATCAAGGTTATTATAGTTTGCGCAGGAGGTCCCACTGGGGGACACATCACCCTAGAAGTATTTTTCCATGATTTTTCAAAGGAGAACATGACCACTCTCTCAAGGAGACTGTCCCAGGGTGACTTGACATAATGGTGGAATGTCGAACCAATGAAATCTTAGGAGTGAGAGTAGGGGACCCAAAAAGAAACATCACCATGGAGGTTTGTCCCTAAAATATTTAAAGGGAGCTCATGTGTAAAATTCTAGGGAGACGAACGCAAGGAAATAATAAACTCTTCTTACTTGCTAAAATAATTTCACATCCCAACCTTTTACCTTTGACAACTTGGACCTATCACAGGAGGAAAAATGGAGCAACTTGATTGGTTAATATAACACAGTGTGAGCATGACATAAGATAGGGTGACATTGAAATCTAAGAGAATAACACATGGCATGCAAATTTGGCACTTTTGAGTTGCAAAGTGGGATGAAAATGAGTGACATGTTGTCCATTTACGAAGCAACATATTGAAGTAGATGGAAAGTGGGCACATAGGTGGAAGAAAGTTGGTGCAGATGTGAGGTGGGTGTGAAATCACCCTAACTCAATTTTTTTTGAATGGAGGTACCTTGCAAGTCTTTAAATGAGCTCCACAATAAATTATTTGGGAGAAAATGTCCTAGAACAAGTTGGAAGATAGTGTAAGTAGGAAGCATAGGGAACAACGACTATGTGGCAAAGCCACACATTCTCAAGAGTTATTGTGTTGGTGCATGACTACATAGGAGGTCCTACAAGGCTAGATCACCCCACATGTTAGTCTATAGGAGTTTTCATTGCAATGCAGTTCGCGATCCAACAATGATATGTGGAAATACACATATTATTGAGAGACTATAGATTGACACAAGTTTAGATAAGGGGACCCACTAGGTCACATAACCTTGATAGTCTTACCCCAGAGATATTTGAAGGAGCACCTTTCGAATTTTTTCGGGAGATGCGCCTAGGGTCAGAAATTTGCAAGAATTTGACGTTTATGTCAATTGACAAAAGGCGCACCCGAGGTTCATGGTTTGTGGTGATTCTATGTGTTATATGACTAAGGCATAAATGGCCCTAATGATATGAATTTATATGTGTTCAACCATTTTGGATTTTTATAACGAGCAACAAGATTATGCTTTAAAAGGGTGTTGTGGGCATTTAATAAAAGGTTTTAGTTTTAGACTATATAATCAGTGCTCAAGATTTTAGGCATTACCGAGAGAGATGTGTGCATAACGTACCATGGGCTTAGAATTGAGGACTTATGTGTAAAGTGTTGAGGCTTAACTTATGGTATTATGTGCATATCACATGAATGGGTTGGCAGTGCCTTTAGCTTCATTTGGAAGAGATCATCATATCTGGAGTTGACCATTTTTGGAGTTAACGTTGTGGATATGCATTGAATGAAGCACTAGCCTTTTCAACATTTTATGCTACATTTGGTGACTTCACTATGTTTGGCAGTGTACTAGAAGCATTGGTGGAGTTATTTTTGATGATGAACTTGAAGCTACAGTCAAGGAGCATGGGTGCAAAATTGTTCAGATCAATAAATAAGTTTATAAATTTGGTATAGGTCAATGAATTTAGTTATGGTTCTTTTCATTGAAACAAGGTCCACAACATGGGGAGCTATTCACAAGCACAATTTTTATAAAATAGTTTAGTTACAAGAAGAAGTTTCCATACCATAGAATTTATGGATTTGAATGGTGTGCTACAGATTGTTATCGTTGATTCTTGTGTGCCTTACAAAGTAGCAATGGAGACCATGCTTGTTGATAATGCATGAGTAAATTATTCCATACTCAGGTAGCCAATGTAGATTAGTTTTTTCCCCAACATGCAATGTTGGTGTTATGTAATTGAATGACAACTCTATCACAAGTGGAATGAGCCATACCAAAGTACACGCTTGAGCAAAGTGATGAGATGATAAATCCTACATTATTTTTTGTGTAGTAGAGAAACAAGACCATGGATTGCAACAATGCACAATGGTGGGATAGAAGTAGAGTGTTGAGGGCAGTAGAGCTATGTCAAAAGGTCTATGTGAGTGAGCTACTGAGTGAGGCCAAGATAGCCGATGGAACAACCAAGGCCGAGAGTTCATTATGAAGACTGTATGAGGGCTTAAAGTTGAGCATGTGTTGTTGAAGAATGGGATGTGTACAAGTGAAGGTTTCTAATGAGAATAGACGCCAGAGTGTTAAGTTTCGCTGAGTGTTTATTTGGGGTATAAAGATGAGAACAAAGGGAATAATTCTTATTATTCTAATAGGGTTAAAAAAAGGGCAAAGAATTGCTTATTACAAAGAGAAACAAATAATGAATAGTTGTTATCAGGCTAAGTGAGAGCCAAAAATAAAAAGTAGTAATTTTTTTATCACTTTTGGGTTGGAGACTACAAAACAAGGAGTTGGAGCCTCCATATTCGTGTATATCTGAAGAGCTCTTTAAGGTTGGTGCTTCCTGCAATTTGGTGCTTACAACAAATCCATGAAGCTGCAAGTTAGTTCTTGCAAAAAATCTAAGAAGTTAATGCTTCAGTTGGTGCTTGTGGTAAGTGATCAAGTATGTATAGAAGAAGGGAGTTGTTGCTTCCTATGAGTGGGTGTTGACAAGCACATATGGTAGAAATAGAATAGGAACTCATATTTTTCATCATAATAACCAAATATATTGGTGTTTTTTCCCCTTTAGGCTTCCACATTAAATCCTCTGCGTTTATATGCGTATGATTCTCATGGTGTTACTGTGTATTTTGATGTGTTGATTTGAGTTATTGTTTACATAACATGACCATGGTTGTTCACATGAATGGTTTCCCAACTAAAATAAAAGTATAAATTGGAATTAAAATACAGTCAACCTTAATATTGATTCACCCCACTCTCAGTATTAATTTTTTTTTCCAAAAATTTGTATAAGACTCAGTTCCTTCAGGAACATCTTAAGTACTTGAAGTTATACCAAAAGAAAACATGTCTAATCAATTTTGGCTTACACAAAAGGAGTCCCATTTTTTAATCGGCTAAACTATGAGATTTGCAAGATTAAAATGGGAGACCATTTAATTGTAATCAATGAAGATATTTGGTTTTTTGTAGAACATGGAGAGAAGAATGAGTTCAATACAAATAAAAATATGATTATCATGAAAGGGACATCAAAGTCACATGCTGATAAAGTGAGACATTATGAGACAACAAAGGAAATGCTAGAAAATTTTTAGAGTTTATATGGAGGATATATGCAAGAATTATCATAGAAGGTTGATGAACGTTGTTTCTTGAGTAGTGAATCAAATACTAAAGAAGTTGTTTTCAGAGAAGACAAGGAAGAGGAAGAATAATGAATCTCAGTAGGATAATGGTCAAAATATTGAAGACCTTCATCCTGATACACAAGTTGTTGATCATCACACCAAAGCTAATAAAGAAGAAGACTTAGATGAGAGGAAAAAATCTTAGAAGATATGCTATTTTTTTATGATTAATTAAAAGAAATAAGTCATTTATCTCCTAGTTTCTCATGTGCATTGTCAAAAGAAAGGGATGAATTTTCATCTAGTAGTAGTGATGAAGATATAACTACTTTAATATCAATAACGAATGAGGGTACCTCTGAGTAAAATGAAGTAACTCTCCATTAATATAATAAGATCATCCCAAATAGTGATGAAGAATAGATACATCTCAGACCTATGGAAGATTCCTAGATACAAAGAGGAATCTAGGTCTCTATGGTGGCTCTGTTAGCACATCTGATAGTGAAGAAAAGGTGCGAATGAAAGGATATATTTTATGAAGAATATGATCTCTTCTCTAAAGGGGATAAAGGAGTTATCAAAACAAAATCTCAAGAAAAAAGAGAATTTACATGAATATGAGCTTGAGAATGAGAAAATGAGCAAAACAATTGTTAAATTAAATGCTCAATAAGGGAAGGTTGGTAGATTGAGATGTTGACCAAATAGTTGAACAAGAGAGAATCCTTTTGTGAGAAACTACAAGCTGAAGTATCCTCATTGAGACATGAACTAAAAGTCCTATTAAATATTTGTCTCAATATTAGAAGCTTGAGAAGAGCGGAAAGGCCTTGTATGAGACTCTTAGTAATTAGAGATCCCCTTCCATCATGGTTTTCTTGGGATTCAATGAAGAATCAAGTCCCGAGAAATAAAAGGTTGAAAATTGAGCTAGCTAGGCTAAGGAAGTTGAAGGTTCCAAAAATAATAAAGGAAAAGAAGTCGTTGGACAACAACAATAGAAGAACGTTAAATAACAAAAAAGGAAATCAATTCAATAGCAAAAGAAGTAGCAACAAAGAATCACTCAAGGTAGAAATTCAAAAAAAAACTATGAACGAATGAAGAAATAACATAAGTCCTTTTATCCCTTAAGGACATGATCATCAAAGGTGAAATATTCCCAGGTATGGAAGTTACTTCCATGGTTATTGTTTTCTTTGCGACAATTATGGGCATAAATCCATAAAATGTAAATGGAATGCAAGGAAACAAAGTGTGATGCATAGTAGTGACCCAAGAAAGCATAAGATGCCCAAGGAGAAGCCTGCTTGCAACAATATTGGCATTGACAAGAATGTGTCAGATATAGTGATTCTTTTACTTGATTCCTAAGCCATATTGAAGGAGAAAATTGTGATAATTGTGGGCTTAGGGCACCATTTTGCAAGTATGATAAGTCACGATCTCTTTCTCAAAATTTTCATCTAAATGGAGTAATTGAACATGTGAAGAAGAGAAGAAATAACATAGTATAGGAAATTGAGTTTTTTTATCACTTTGTATAAAGGTGACATGCTAAAAAGAGGAGAGAGAAATCATAGAAGGTATAATTTTTTATTTAAAAAAAATTAGAGTAAATAGTCCTCTATCTCAACCAAGGACTCGTCTAGAACTACTAGCAAAAATAAGCATACACCTCAAGAAAGTGAAGGATGAAATAACCCAATGAATTCTCCTTTGCAAAGAGAGAAAAAAGAGGCAATGAGAATATTTCGGTAAAGAAGGAGGAGGTAAACAATAAGTTATTTATGGCCCTACACAGTCAAGAAGAAGCCCAAACAAGGATAAATAAGAAGCATGTCAAAGTGATGCCCCTGTTAGGACTTGACCTGGAAAGGTTTGGAATAAAAGGGAGGATAATCTACTCAAGGGGAGTAGATCCTTAGTTTCGATTCATTGAAAGAAGAGAGTGTAGCAAAAGAAGTTAGATGTAGGCATAAGAAAGCTTATACACAAAGGTGAATCTAAATGATGGAGGTAAGACAAGCTCCCCTTGCGGATCAAAATGATGAATTTGTTTTATTTATATATATATTAGCATCACAGGAATAAGAAAAGTGTAGCCAACATAGCCTTAGGGAGTATATTGCAACATCATGAGCCACATGAAGCAAAAATATAACTATTGGAGATGAGTTTCAACATCAATGTGGAGTGATAAGAGGCCCAAAGTTAAATCAAGTCCATAGGATCAGTCCCTAAGAAGAATCAAGAAGCCAGGTGTAAAGAGATCCAAAGAAGAGAAGAGTGCATAAACTTAGGTGAAGATGCAAAGTCTGCAAAATTGGGGAACATCCATTGGTCTCAAGAAGGGTAATTTCTAAGGAGACGAAAAATTTTCTTCTTATATGAATAAATCTTATATCACTTAAGTAAAAAATTTGATGTTGTACAACAATCTTGTGTTCATGAAAACTATTTTGCTCTGCATGTTCCTTGGCTATAATTTGGGATCACTATTCCAAGTGGTAGCCTTTGGCTCAATTGGAGTTACCTTCTATTGACATGGACATCCCTTTTTGAGAAGTAGTCATCGGAGTTTGTTTGGTGCTTTTAACAATTTTTATTAAGTAATTGGTACTATTCAATATTTAAGTAGAAACCCCTAGTTGTATAAGCATGATTTGAAGGGGAGATTGAGTTTATGATTAAGAAGATTAGGAGGAGTGAACATTGTCACTTAAATAACAAAAACATTGAAACCTTAGTCCTGAATGCATCATTAAGTATTGGTATTTGCATTAGTAGTTATACTAATTAATCTTGAATTGATACAAAGGATGCATTGAAAAAGATATTTTTTCAACAACAAACAAAAGAGAGAGACAGGAAATAGCTTGATCCTCATAAATTAATTGAAAAGATAAAATAAATAAGATTGTATCACTTTTCCATTGATGTCAAAGGGAGAGAGAAAAATATTTATGGCACAATATGGGGAGAAAAGGCTTAATGGATCATTCCCATAAGACATCAACCACAAGGATAGAAAGAGACTGCATTGGATGTTATTGTGTTGTCTACCTGTATAATGAGTTGCCACAAATGTGGAGAAGTGTTCTGTTTCCATTAATGCCAAAGGGGTAGATTGTTGGAAAATTGGGTTTGTTAGGATGGATGGTGGAATCAAGTGCATTGGAATTGATGTCAAATGGTATAGCATTGATGTTAGATTCTTAATGTGTTTGGAATTTATGTGCATGAAAATATGATTGTGTTGAGGGAGATGATCAATGCTCAAATCTAGTAGTTGCAATGTTTAGTAGAGAACCATCATAGTAGTAGGTTAACTAAAGAAGTTATAGATCTTATAGCTATGGTGGTTAGGTGGTTTGATATTTGAGAGATGTTTTCCCAAGAAGATTAACATATATTTTCTTGGAAGTGCCATAGTTGGATACTACTTAGAAAGAGCTTTCAAACGTTATGTTTAAGTTTGAATTTGTCCCTTGGGAGCAAAAGATATAGTTGGTCAAAGTTGGTTGATCTTAAGGGTCAAATTTGGTGTTTTGGCCACATGCGCCTAACAGTCTATTGAACATAAAAGTGGTTCTTAATGGATAGATGACATCATGGGATAATCCCAATAGATATTGTGTCAGTCTTGCTTGAGACACATAATCCTAGAGATTTTACCCTGGCAATTTTTAAGGTGGCACAAGACTTCAGTTCTAGTGAGAGGACCATAGGGACAAGCTAGCACATGGTACCAGATGGTGGTTAATTGGTGCGAATTCTAACTAATCAATCTCAAGAGAGTCATTGTAGCATGTGCCACTGGGGGGAACATCATTCCAAAAGTATTTCCCCTGGGAGCACAAGACCAAAGTCTCTAGGAGACTATCCTGAGGTGATTTGGCCCAATAGTGCAACGTTGAAGCAATGAAATATTAGGAGGAAAAGATGAAGACCCCACGGGAAAGTCACCCTAGAGGTTTGTCCTTAAAATATTCAAAAGGATCTCATGTGCAAAATTTTGGAGAGATGAACTCGAGGAAATAGGAAAATTCCCATTGATTGTTAAAACATTGTGATGTCTTGGTCTTTTACCTTTGACAACTTGGACCTATCATAAGAGGAAAATTTGTGCAACTTGATTGGTTAAAAGAACACATTGTAAACATGGTGTAAGGAATAGTGGCGTGGTAGTCCATGACAATGACATGTGGCATGCATATTTGTCACTTTTAGGACAAGTGGGTTGAAAATGAGAGACACATGGTCCACTCAGGAAGAAACACATGGTAGTAGAATACAAGTGGGAACATAGGTGATAGATAGTTTGTGCATATGTGATATTGGTGGGGCATCACCTCACCCTAACATTTTTAAATGGAGGCACCTTGGAGGTCTTTGAATGAGCTCTATAAGAAATTACCACAAACAGAATGTCTTGAAATGAGTTGGCATGCAATGTGAGTAGGAGGCATGGGGCCTAGAAGTGATGTGCCAAGGCCACACATTCCTAGGAGTTATTCCATTAGTTCATGACCATATAGGATGTCCCACTAGGCCACAACAACCCACAAGTTACTTTGGATTTTTCATTGCAATGCAATTTAAAATGCTTAGGGTGACTAGGCATCGAGATATGGTGGCAAGAATTAGGCATCAACCAACAATTTTAAGTGGAAAATTGAAATGCATGCATTTCTAGGAGGCTCTGGATTGGTGTGAGTTTAAATAAGGGGACCCACCAAGTCACGTAACTCCGATAGTCTTACCTTGGAGATATTAGAAGGAGAACCTTTTGAATTTGTCGAGGAGAAAGGCATGGATCAAAAAATTATAGGCATTTAATGTTTTTGTCAACTAAGGAAAGGCACATACATGTTTGTGGTTTGTGGTTATTTTATGTGTTATATGACCAAGGAATAAACATGCCTAACAATATTAATTTCCATGTGTTCATCCTTTTGGGATTATTATAAGGAACTACGGGCTTATGCTTTGAAAGGGCATAGTGGCCATTTAACAAAAGGTTTTAGCCTTAGACAATATTATTAGCACTCAAGATTTTGGGCATTAGAAAAAGAACTACATGCACAAGGGTCCATGCACTTGGTTCTAAGGACTTATGTGTAAAGTTTTGAGGGATTAAATTATAGTACTTTGGGCATATCACATGAATGGATTGGAAACTTCTTTGGAACCAATTGCTACGTTTGGCAGAGATCACTGGATATGGTGTTCACCATAGTTGGATTTAATGTGGTCGACAAGGATTGAACAATTCAAAATATTTTTCAAAACTGTATGCTACATTTGGAAACTTCACTAAGTTTGGTAGCGCACCAGAGGCATCACTGGAGTTAATTTTGATGATCAAATTCAAGCTATAGTCAAGGAGCATGGACATAACACTGTTCATATCGGTACCAAAGTTTAATGAAATTGGTAGAGCCCGACGACTTTAGTTATGGCTCTTCACATTGAAACAAAGTCCACAACATGGGGAATTATTATCAAGGATGATGTTTGTACAAAAATACAATTATGGGAAGGAAGTCCCATGCTAAATAATTTAAGGATTCTAATGGCATGTTGTAGATCATTCTCCTTGAGTCTTGTGTTCCTTACAAAGCGTAATGGAGACCATGCATGTGGCTAATGGTTGAGTAAATTATGTGCATACTTAGGCTGTCGATGCATATCAAGTTTGTGCCTAGCAAGCAATGTTGGTGTTATGTCTCTAAACAACAAATCTATCCCAAGTAGAATGAGGTATACTGAAGTGCACACTCACTTAGAGTGATAGATGAAAAAGCTTGCACTGGTTTTTGTGTAACAAAGAAACAAAATGATGGATTCCAACAGTCCATAGTGGGGGGATAACAATACAATGTTGACGGAAGTAGAGCTATGTGGAAATTTACATGTGAGTGAGTTTTTGATTGAAGTTGAGACAATGAGTGGAATATCGAAGGCCAAGTGTTGATTGTGTGAAATATATGAGGTTTTAAAGATGAGCATGTGCTCCTGAAGAATGGAATGTCTATGAGTGAAGGATGCTAATGGGAATAGAGGACATTGTGTTGAGTGTAGTTGAGTGTCTATTTGGTATAAAGGGATGAGAACAAAGGGAAAAATATTTGTAATGTTGTTGAGGTGAATAGAGGGAAAATAATTTGTTATTACAAAGAGAAAAAAATGAATGAAGAGCTATTATAAGTTTGACTGAGAGCCAGAAATAGAGAGTAGTAATTTCCTTATTTAGTATGGGTTGGGGCCTACAATATACGGAGTTGGAGGTTCCATCTTAGTTGATACATGAAGAGATCTTGGAGTTTGGTTCCTCTGAGAAGTTGGTGCTTGCAACAAATCCAAGAAGTCAATGCTTCATCTAGTGCTTTGGTAAGCTAATTAGGTGTCTACAGAAGAAGGGAGTTGGTGCTTCCTATTAGTGGGTGTTAGAAAACAATCTAAGGAAGTTGGTATGTCCTGTGAGTGGGTACTCACAAACACATATGATGTAAACAGAGTAGGAGCTCATATTTTGCATCATAATAACCAAACAGATTGGTTATTTTTCCCTTTTGGTTTTCCACGTTAAATACTTTGTGTTTATATGTATGTGTTGCTCATGGTGTTAGTGTGTATGTTAATGTGTTGGGTTGATTTGTTTTCAACATAATATTCACATGGTTTTTCACATGAATGGTTGTCAAACTGAAACAAAAATATAAATTGGCATTGAATTATAACTAGCCTTAATATTGATTCACCCCCCTCTCGATATTAATTATTATTTCAAACACTCTTATTAGCATTAGAGAGCACCATTTTTTATCCAATGGTAATATCATACAATCCTTTACTTCTCAGTATATGCTCCAGGTGGAGTTTCCATGAGAAGTAGTTAATATTGGTAAGCAAAAGTTCTCTTGGAGTGGACAACTTAAAATATGTCTATAATATGGTTTAAAAATGTTATTTTGATTATCTCAATGGAAATATCTCAAAAAAATATGTTGTTTCAAAGAAAAGCGCATCAAAAGCAAACTTTGGATGTGAAAGTCATTCACTTTTTGAAAAAAATGCATTAACAATAACAAAGAGCCACATGGAAGGTAGAAGTTGGCCCATGTGGTGATGAATGTTCATCAAAATAAAAATATACTTTCCACTGCAAACTTTCCCTATAAGTTCACACTTTACAAATACATTATTTTATATAGTGACTATGTTTTATAAAACAAGCGATAATCACTTTTACAATGATGTTGCTTAATAAATTAAAGTTACATGCAAAAAAAAATCCAAAAGAAAGATTAAATTTATTTGATAGTGATGCACTTTTACATTACAAATAAAGTACAAGTTACAATAAAGTTATGAAATAACTTATGTATGCATGAAATTTTCAAAAAGTAACTTGAAAAGGAAAAAAAAATTGAACTCAAGACCTCTTACTAAATAAAGTAATTTTTAACCAAGTGGTTTAGTGTAAAAGAGATAACAGTAGCAGTAAAGGAGGGTGTTTTTGTAGCTGTCATGGAAAATATTCCTTGTGGGAGCGATGCTATGAAGTGCATGCTTACCAAAAACTGTGCTCATCCAAAAACAGATAACAAATTAAAAAAAAATCTAAAGCTCAACAACAATTGGAGTAGATATCATAGATATCAGTGACCTTACCCAAAAAGTGCAAATTTTATCACTATTTCTGATTTGTCAAGATTGTAAAGAAAATGGAAACAAACATACACAATTAAGAAAATTCTTTATAATTTATTTATGTTTGGGTGAGATTGCAAACATAATGGGGAAAATATCATACACATATTAGAAAGAGTAGAAAATCCAGAATATAAATAGAAAACTAAAACATGAACTTTGTAAAAATAAAAATAAAAACTAAAAAAATAACATATTTGGATTGTAATCACAACTCTGACAAAAATTGTTGTATTTGGGGAAAATGGACACCTCATTAGATGAAAGAAAATGATTTCTCAAATGAAAAAAACATTAGATACCTAATGGAATAGTTTGTTTAGGCTAAAACAATGCAAAAATAATAGATCTTGGAAATGCGACAACAAATTCTTAAGTTAACGGTCACCTATAGGAGTAGTTCCTAAAATAGGCTTTGATACTATATTCAGGTAAAAAGGTTATTCCACACAAGATGAACACCTTCAATAATCTATCACATAACCATATCAAATATCACAATGCTAGTATTTGTACGTGGTTAAAACCCTCTAAGAGGGAAATAGTCCACGACCCTAACCAATTTGGCCACTTTAGGAAATTTAATCAATGAAAAGAAAAAAATTAAATGAGATAATTCTCACAATCAATCGTCAACAATAATCCTTCATGTTGCTTAAATAGATATCATGGACGAATTTGGTGTTAAGCTATGGATTAATATTTTTTAGGATCGAGGAGAATATGATCCATCAAATAACTATATGTCTAGAAGATATGGCGACCATTAGATTACAACGAAACTAATGCATACTAAAGGAAAACACTAAGAAACACACTTTTACCTAGTCGACGCATTAGACCAAGTTCAAGGTAACAATCTCCTATGTGTCTAAATATCCTAATAGTTTAGCTAGGATTCATACTTGTCAAGGCATAATCTCAATCAAGTAGTGGAGGGAGCTCCACTCCCTTAATAAATGTTGTGGCTAATAGAGAATCAAAGATGGATCGCTTGACCTTTTCTCTATTATGAACCATGTGCTTTAAAATTGATAACAAGAAAATGAATATAATATAATTTGAGTGTTGAACCTACTTGTACAATGAATACAATACAAGACAAGACATGATGATCCTAGGACTAGGTATCATTGGTTTGTGTGTGTGTGTGTGTGTGTGTGTGTGTGTGAGAGAGAGAGAGAGAGAGAGAGAGAGATGGTACAATTTTAATGTAAGTTTATATTCAAAGGTTCTAATATACATAACAATATAATAATATAAATGTAATAACTCAAAATATATGGATTAATAAAGGTTTTCAGGGTTAACTGGGTCCTTGCTTATGAATTAATATACCCCTCCCCTTAAAATCATATTTTGCCTCAACACTTAAGTAATGAAAGGTTTTTTTGTGTGAATCACTTATCTTCCTAGATGTCATCTCTTCCGCTGGTAGGTTCTTCCATTTAATGAGATACTCAATAATTGTTGAATTTATAATCTACTTAATCCTTATTTAAAGGATTGTTTTTGGTTCTAGTATGATTTTCCCTTCTTTTTCAATCTTTAATAAAATGTTTCAACTTGGGAATTGTTACTAATTACCTTCTTTAAGAAAGAAACATGGAAGACTAGATGCACATGTGAACATGGAGGAAACTCCAAATTGTAAGTCATACTTCCAATCCAATGCAACACCTTATAGGGGCCATAATACCTCGTTATTAATTTATCTATAGACATATTTGATAAAATAATTTTTTTATAATCATCGTTATTGATGAAAATAAATTGAATTATGCCAACCCATAACATATTTTACATTAGATGCTTAATATTGCTCTTCAGTGTATATGGATACCTATAAAGCTTAATGTTTAGTGGTACAATTCGAGGTTGCAAATGAATAATATGGTGATAATATTGAGAAGTTGGGATACTCTTAGGTATCTCTCCAGATACCTTAGAATTATTGTTGATAACTTTTCAAAGATCCACTAGAGAAAAGGGTATATATGTTTGAACGTATAATAAGAATAATTTTAAAAATACATGATGGTGTCCCATATTTAGTATTTTTATCATGTTGTTATATATTATCACTTTAGAGGTTTTTCATTAGATATCTATAAGCTCAATTTTCTTTCCTTTTGAGTAAAATTTCATGAAAATATCTTGAAAATTAAGTACCATTTTTCCCAATAATTGTAACCATTGGATCACCACTACAACATTATCACCACCCATTTAAATTTCAATCATGATGCTATATGATAATAATTCCCCTATGTTGAGCTTAATGCTATGGAAGTTCCATGAAAATTTATGGAGCCTCCATTTACAATCATTGCTTGAATTTTTTTATATTGGAACTACATAGCAATTGAGAAGTTTTTCCAATTTGTAACTATGAAGTTATGGGTACTACTTGAATCAATTAACATTTTTGTCTTATTTTTTTGAGATATTCTTCTACGTTGAGGGTTTTTAGAGTATTAATGCATCATAAGATATTTTTGAGGCATTTTTTTCTAGTTCTAGATCTTGTGACAATTTGAATTCTTTCATGGTCTTTATCGAATAATTTCTCACCATATCTATCGCTATTTACTGTACTTTCTACCAAAATTGAAACATGGTACTTGTTATAGCACCATTTATCACCCTTGGTATTTGTGATGCTTGGTTTATGTCCTAGGGCAACCGCTCCTTCCAGACTTGGTCCAAATATATTAAAAACAATGTTTTATTCCATGTACATTACTTTTCCCTGAGATAAAAGCGTGTACACGCAGGTTAATCAACACCCAACCCACATATATGTTTTAAAACACTTAAAAATTTATTTTTCCTGAATTATGGGTAGAGTTCACGGTTTTACCTATTGATTACCTCCTATTTCCTGTGGCCCAAATGTTTCCCAACTATTTCCCAACTAAAAAACTAATTGGGAGAAGTATAAATAGACTTCTATGGGAAGGCCTAAAGGGGAAGAAGAGATAGATTTATTATACTGAGATTATCCCTGACTGAGTTTGATGAGTCCCTAGGCCTCATGCACTTCCCCAAGTTTCAGGAAACCCTTGTTTCCTTGATTATAGATATTATCCCTCTTGCTTGAGATATCATGTTGTTGGTTATGGAAGAAGATTGCTGAAGGTTGGGATAGGATGAATCCGGAGGATGGTTCTGCTTGGAGCCAGAAGAAGAAGACTCAGGTGAATTCTCTCCATGTTTTTTATAGCTTACTGCAATAAAAGAAATGTTGTCTTGTTTTCGAAATTAACTTTGTTTATGCATAAAATTATGTTGTAATTCATATATGAATGTTGTTTTGATGTATGATTAATCATTTTCTTATATGATATAGAGTCAAATTTCGTGAATATGCTTTACTTCTATACTGCTATGTATGTTTGAATTGGATGATTTTTAGGTCTGGAGAACATCAGGAGTTGTAGAGGGTCTAGACCCTACGAGACCTACTCAAATGAAGGAAATACGGGTACGGTTGCTCTTATGTAGTTTGTTTATATAAACATTTTTCCTGAGTTGTATTAGTGTTTCTTGTTGTAGTATGCTTCTGCTCTGTTGGGGTTCTTACCCAAAGCCCTAGGGTACTTATTTCGATAATAGAATTGTCGACTCCATTGGGGATAACAATCTTGTTATTCCTAGTTTGGGTTGTTCAATGTCAGTCAAGGCTAAGTCTTTGGTTTGATAGCTATTACAGTCTTATTTGGTCTACTAGAGTCTTAGACCTTAAGTCTGATCTTTTTGATCTAGCTTTGTTTTTTTAATTTTCTTGCAAAGATTTGTATATGCCTTTTACTCTGTTTACAGTAGCGTACACATGCTTGTTTCTGTGAAGTGAAACCACATATATGCAAGTTTCCTTTATCATAAGTGTGTGTACACGCCTCTGTGCTTGAACACAGTCACGTATACCATTTTTTTCATTGTTGTTTCAAATTTCTCTGCCCAGAAACATTTTTTGTCTGGTCTGCCTAATCTCTGAGTGATCAATTTTTGACTGAAGAATTTCATTGCTTTGCAAGCTTACTATTTTGAAGTATCTTCCTCATTGAAAAGATTTGGCCTAGGTTTGCTTTTTATAGTTGATGTTTTGGCATACAAGACTTCATTCACAAGTTCTTCATTGTTCTAGTTCTCCAGAACAGGAGATTATTTTCAGTTTCAGTGTCAAGCTCTATTTTTAATCTACTTGCTTTGTGTTCCTCTGTTTTTGTGGTTTTATAGCTTTTCTTTCTTTTTGAAAGTCTTTTTGACGAATTTTAAAGTATTTCTTTCATGGCTTCTTGGTTAGTTTGTCAAGCTCTTTGCTATTGTTTAGGTCGTTTAGTACAAGTTGAAGCCTTTTTGCTCAAGTTTTCATTCACATTCGAGTTTGTAACTTGCAAAGACTCCTTCTGCTCTTTTTTCGATCTTTGAGATTTAGTAGCATTTTGAGCGATTTCAAAAAGTTGTTTTGATTGTTTCTTGAAAAAGAAAAGATCTAAAAAAACATTGTTTTTGTTTTCTTTTTCCAAGTTTGAGTTTGGTTTCTTTTGATTTTTTGAAAATGAATTGCGTTATTTTGCGATTTGTCCTTCTTGTTTGGAGAGAATTTTGTACTGAAAATTTGTATCCTCTTCAATACTTAAGTTAGCTCGTTAATAGTTATAAACATTTGCTTCGTTTTTTTAGAGTGATTTAGGATCTTGCATCTTCATTGTACCTTGCATTAGTGTAGTTTGCATTGTTAAAGCACTTATAGTCTTTTTAGTTTTTGCATGTCTAAAGTGTGATTCAAGAAAAGAAAAGAAAAAGTATTTTTATTTATAGAAGTTTCGTAGAACCTACGTAGAGATCTCTTTTCATTTAAGAACAAACGGTTGCATTCATGTATTTAGTTTTTCATTGATTTCTTTTGTGTCATACAAACACCGTTGGTTTCACTTCCATCTATACCCTTGACTTAAAAGAACAACCATTAAAATCAAGCACTTAATTAAAATAAACTAGAAGTTTTCTATTGTCATCAAAATACACCAACAAGTTTAGGTTTATTAGGGCCTTTGATTAGGTGAGAGGAGAGTTAACTCTCCAAGGCCACTCTAAATTACAAAATATAAAAGTTTGATTAATGAACGAAATCCAATAGCCTTAGGGAGACCGGGAAAGCTCCGTGACTGGGAGTAAAGCACGAGGGTTAGTGAAGATAAGGACAAGAGATACCCCCTCTCTTTCTTATCAGATCCTACCTCATAACTATTCCACTTGGCTTCTAATACAAGTTGGTGACCATAGTTGCCTATCCTAGGAACCACATAGCTGGCTATGGAGGGGAATCGCATGGCACCTGAGGTTGATGTTGTATCACGTTCAGTAGTACTTCTGGAGGGAACCCTTGTGAAGCTTGGGGGCTGTTATAGAAATATTTGGCCACTATAACCCCAATCACATATTTCAATAAACCAAGGGCTCTAAAACCCATAAAAGTGTTGTTTCAAACCCTAAAGGATCAAGGTTAACTGATTACATCATTTCCCAAAAGTTCTCTCTGAAAAACTACTCAAAACTGGTCAAAACTGGACCATATAGACTGCTCCATGTTGAGGGTGTGATGCATCTCACCTGTTACACACAAGGGGTGTGATGCATACTGAAAATCCCTTCTCTAGGGTGTGATGAGCGAGAGTAGACAAATGGCAGAGGCAATTTGCTAGGTGGAAACTCTGAGAATCTTCTAGAAACTGCTCATATGACACATGCCTCTCTGAATTCACCCAGGGATGAGTAAGAGATCATGAAATCTCCAAGTGGAACCAAGAAATATCAGTGAAATGACACTAATCAAAAACCCAGAAGCTGACTCACCCCCCTGCAAATATCTATATATGGATCCCTCATCCTAGAGATCCGGAGGCTGGAATTTTGTATTTTGTAAGGAAGTACTGTTGGTTTCTCTGTGAGACATTGTATTGTTGGGAGATCTAGCTTTTCATGAGGTGAAGAGGGCTTTCATGCTGGGAGGATGGCGCTGGATCAGACAACTGGGTTGTAATCCTCTCTTCTACTTCTATCAATAAAGCTATTTGAGTTTTCATCCATATGCTTGCTTATTTCTGAATCTTGTATTTTTGTATGCATTTGTATGGCTCATGTACATTTGATTCTACATTATTTATGGTATCATAGATCTCTATGCTTTGATGGTATTTTTTTGCTTTGACTCTACAAGTGTTCTTTGACACGAGACAAGTGAGAAAGGAGTGGCGAAGCTCTATCAAAGGAGAGAGGAAACAAGCAAGGAGCCAAGAAAAAGACTAAGGTTGATGCTCTCTGCTTCTCTCTCATCTATCTCCCATAAAGGAAAACACAAGTTAATTTGAATTGTTTGTTTCTAAGATAGCTACCCGTCTTAGTGGTACGAGTAGATTTGAATACACACTAGTTTTCCCAGAAACAAAATGGCGACCATTCTATGGAACGAATAGTTTGTTTGTTTGTTAATATTGTTTGCTTTATAAACTACAGACGGAGCCTGAAGTTAAGCCAGCTAGCCTTCGAACTGCTTTTTCTATGCAACTGCAAAGTAGATCAATACTACTTCAGTTAATCTCTAGGTTGCTTTATGAACTGAAAATCTGACTTGAAAACATCCTAAGTGCCCTGGTGTCAGCTCAATAACCTCATTAGATCATACCTCTATACTTTGTGTTTACTATCGATCATAAGCTTGGCCTAAATCCCTAAACTTAGCTGCAAACTGTGGGTGAAAACCAAGCTTAGTCTTGTCCCTAGACCATCGCACTATCTTTGATTGGCAGTCTGGATGTATCGCACCTCCTGTGTGTTGCAGGTGAGATGCATCCCTGTTAAGGAGAGGTGCGATGATTTAATGAGACTGTTTCTCTCTCTAGATTTTGGTTTTTTCTTCATTGTTTTTAGCTCTATTCAATAGTTTTTCAGCCTATGATCAGTATATCATTGTTGAAGCCTTCTTCCTTTACATTATTCAGCCTCCATTGATAAGGAATTGTGAATGTTTTTTTTTATCTATTTTTCATCATTTACAATCCTCCTTTGCAAAAAGTAGCTTAATCGAACTGTTGTCTTTTGATTTGAAAGTGTCACAACTATCGTTTTGAGTAGAGAAAAAGAGTGTCGTAAATTCTTCCTCTTTTAGATATTAGATTTTACTTTTGCCATTGTATTTGATTTGAATTTTCAATTCTCTGAAGTGCCAAAAGCAATTTTCCATTCAAAATTGAAAGTGTTGTCTTAGTCTTCCTTTCATTTTTGAAAAGAAATTGCTAAAGTGTCGCTTTGAAGAAAGTAGTTCAGATCTGTACGTAGTTTCCTTTTTGGCATTCACAAATTAAGGAAGTGGAAAAACAAATACATGCATGTGCATTTGCATTAATACTCCATGTGGAAATTGATTTAGGAAAAGTGCATTTAGTGTGTGCTCTCTGCTCTCTGTTGAAAGAATCACACTCTTCTTTCCTTAGTAGCTAGGATTTTCATTGCTAAAAGAAAATAAATGATTGTTTACCATTTTAGATTGCATATTTAGGAATTGTAAATCTAAATCACGTGGTGAACCTTGAAAGGAAAACTTCTTAAGAAAGATCAACTATAAAATAAACCTCAATGAACATAAAAACGCTTTGGAACCTAACGCACAACATCTAGAAGTCTAGGCTAGAGATTTATTCTGGCGTCGTAAACCCTGGTAACTATTGTTTTCATCGTAGGTTGGGTGATTCCTCCTCTTTGATACGACAAGTGCTAGTACGGACTTGTGCTCCCACGTGTCGTCGAGTATATATTGGGAGACCATAATAGGCTGATATCCTTTATCCTTAGGAAGCCGTGTCTACTGCCCTATTGATCGCAATGCAGTGAACACAACATTTGGGAATATTGACTTCCATACGTAAAGTCCTCGGTAATTTCTCTATAATTTACCACCGAGGTGTATATTTCAGTTTTGTGATTGGTTTGGTAATCCCTCTGTATATATTTCTAGAGTAGTCACTTTCATTCCTTTTGGATTCCTTAAAAGAAAAGGTCCATATGAGAACTTGTCACTTCAGGCTCATTAAAAATCGAAGGTGACTAGAGTCACCTTTAGATTTTTCTTGACTCTTAAAAATTGAAAAAGGAAGTTGTGTCAAAGTGTCATAAAATTTATTTAATTCAGAATAAAAACACTGTTCCCCCGTTGGTCATAGAGTCCACCAATCAAGGATTTCCTCTTGGGGGAATCCTAGTCCTTTCTCTTCTTGGAGAGATATTGGTGCTCCATACATGGCTACATTGTCCCTTCCAAGACTCATAATTGGCCTGCCGGTATGGCTATTCTCGACCACTATCGTTCAAAACACCGTAATTCCTCAGCAATCAAATCAGCAACTATATGATACTAGAGTTTCCCCCCCACCTTCCACTTTGTTTGTTCCTCCCTCTCCTTCTTCCTCTTCGCTTGGTGAAACTAGTGATACTAAAAACCAAGTAGCTGAGAAGAAGAATAAAGGGAAGGAGAAGAAGAAGAAGAAGCCAGCCGTGTAAGGGGGCAACCATGCATCGTCCGGAAAAAATTCACACACTGCACCTTCCAAACCCAAATCTGCATGTGTCATTTGCAAAGGAAACCACTATCATCGAGATTGTGCTTGCATCCCATGGATCTTGAGAGACTGGTCTCCATGCTTGCACAATCCAATGTCTTCAACCTCTGTCGATCATGTTGAGAGTACATCGTCAACTAGTGAAAATGAAGTCAATGGACAAAAAGGAATATCTAAATTTCCTTGTAGGTTGTGTGAAGGCGATCATGCCCTCCACCGTTGTCCTTTTCTAGATGAAGCTAAAAGAGTCTTGGATAACTGTCCTGCTTCACCGCAGCGACTTCCACCTGGATACAAGAAACTCTTGCCAAGTCCATTGCTAGTTGAAAATCCAACTGACATACCTTTGTTGTCAATTGAAATGCCTATCATTGAAAATAAACCCTCTGAGTCCACACCAGACCAAAGTCAATAGGTCGAGACGACATTCGACCCAGTCTTGTCTTCAGAAGGTCCACCTTCAGATGATACAATCTCCAAAGAGAATGAGAACAACATCATTCAAATTCTTTTTGTTATCACAGAGTTTGATGAACATGGGGGAAATCTACCCATTCCTCTACCACAGGAGGGAAGTTCCCCATTTCAATAGATTCATCCAACCATTTATTCAGTCCCTCCTCCAAGCAATCTAGTTGTTTCCTTTGATTGGAATCTACTAGAAGGACCCCACCTTCTATCTAATGTACCATTCCAAATCATAGTACAAGCTTATAGAATGATCATGGCTAGCACTATCATAGATGAAGGGGCTTCCGTGAGTTTCGTTTCCTCAACTACTTGGAAAGCGCTTGGTTCGCCATCGCTTCCGCCTGAGATTCGAAATTTGTGAGGCTTCAATAAAGGAACCAGTCGATCGTCAGGGATCCTTCCAAATTTTCCTATAACTTTGAGAAGGAAAACCGTTCATTTGAATGTGATGGTAGTCCAAGGGCCAATAGATTACAATCTACTCCTTGGGCGCAACTACATTTACAACATGGGAGCTATTGTTTCCTCGCTCTTTTGGGTGATGTGTTTCCCATATGAAGGTAGAATGGTACAACTTGTTGACCAGCTTTCATTGCCCGGTTCAAACATGGCTAATAGTCAAATGCCATCCTTTAATGGTCTCTTTGCATAAGGGATGTCTCATCAACCTCCAGTCCGTCCACCTAATGACTGCGAGTGATTCGGTGAATGTGACGAAACCCAGGGGGCATGCACCCTGGTCTACTTTGGGAGGCGAACCCAGATAAAAGATAGATTTCCTCATAGGATATATGACTAGTCTGACACACCCATCCATTTAGGATATGGGATCAGTCTGGAAAAATATTTCCTCGTCGTAGGTTATATGATTTGTCTGACACACCCATCTGTATAAGATATGGGATCCATCTGAAACAGGATCTCTTCGAAGGTTATGTGATTGGAAGCTCACACCATTCACCTTTGTCTATTTCGATGGATAAAGTGAAGGAAGTGTTTCGTCTGCTACACGGATGAAACAATCTTGATTTAATGCAAGGACTTCCATATGGTAACCTGGAAACTCTACTTTTCTTTATGCCTGGAGGCATGTAAATCTTTTTTACGCAAGTGAAAAGCAACCATCGTAACTCTAACCCTGTAGTATTTTACTAACTTAAACTGCTTAGGTTAGGTGATTGGTCTGATCCACCATTCACCTTGTCGGCATCCCGGTAAAGCAAAGGAAATGTTTTGTACAAAACTATCCTACCTAACATCAGTAGTTCATTAAATCTTAGTTTTGTAGTTAGCCATTCCTATCCTACATACAAAAGGCTCATGCGCAAAGTTTCTCATGGGGCAAGCTTCTTAAAAAATGAACCTACTAATAAGAGACATCTTTAGAAGACGACTGGTATGAGCAATGTTTCCGCAAAGTTCAAGCTCGTTAAAAAATAAACCTAACACTGAGCACATGTTGGAACAAGGTTCAAGCTCATTGAAAAATAAACCCACCTTTAAGTAAATATCCTTTCTGATCGCATTACTATAAACCTTCAGAGCCTTGGTTGTGTTCTTACCATCACCTCCACTCTTTTAGCCAATCATACGCCTCCACTTGATTGTTTACCCTTCTGAGGAACAACTGTGATGAGTGATTCTACTAGCCACCCTCATTATGTTGCCATGTTTGAGAAGTTCCAAGCTCACATGGAACCAATTGCTACCCGAAAACATCACTCGTTCCTCAAAAAAGTGAGTCTCTTTTAAGCTCTTTTTAGGCTCGTAAAATATGAAAATATTTCCGAGCTACTTCCCTTTCCAACTTGTTAAAGTAAAGGGAAGCACCATCCCTCCTCTATATTTTAATATTTTTGTACTTGAGGGATCATTACACAAAAAGATCGAGCGCTTGTCTTGTTCGGCTTGCTAAAACTATCAAAAAGTCATCCCTTTCATATTATTTTATACTTTTCCGGACTTAAGGGATTATGCCACGAAAAAGGACTACTAGAGTTTCCTTTCCATCTCTTTTCAAACTCTCTAAACATGAAAAGGACCAAGTTGTCTTTGTCGTTAAACTAGCTAAAACAATAGGAACAAACTTGTCCATCTGGGAAAGAGAGTGTTTCAATGTCGTTAGGCTCACTAAAACATAGCGATAGGTTTGCCCAAAGCGAAAATTATAGAACAAGCATATGTTATCCTCCTCAAGCTTGACAAAAATAAAGAGGTACTGGTTAGCAATGACTGGGGAAAAAACGAAGAAAACTTGAAGAACTTCATTGGTAGCAGGTTGCTCTTGAACATGACACTTTCACTCCATCGCCATGATTGAGTCGAGTTGGGTTATTTTGTTCACCGGTCATATCACCACTGGTCCTCCGTACCATCGATTTTTGGGGTTAACGTTACCAATCCATTTCAGTGTCACCAATATGTTCAAGAGAAGTCACTCAGAGAATTCGCCAAACCAGCTAACACCTCATCCACTGCAATAACTTCACACTCCATTCTTTCGTGACCACCACCTTGAACCTTGTATCATTAAATCGTTTTCACCTCCACAAAATAATTTGCTCCGTTTTGTGTCGTAGATGTGGGATTCATTAAGTCTCTCCTACGATGGGTCACTTCTTGTCAACATCAGCTCATTATCCAAGAAGTTGAGCTAGGAACAACCCTTTTAGTACTTTGAAGCTTGCATGCCTCAATGGCAAGTTTCTCACTTCTGGCTACAGGTTTACATCAATGGCCTTCGACCGAAATATTTTTCATCGTGTTTGACATTGAATCATGTATTTACACCATGTGAATTATATTGCATTACCTTGAGGGTCATTATCATTTTTGGTGATTCCACTGGTGCCTGTTAACAGCTTACATCATTGGCTAGTAATCAGGTGATGTCTTTCCATGTTCAACATCAGAACATCTTTTCACATGGATCGACTTGTACATCAGGCGATGATTGAATGAGTTTGAAGACCCTGGATCTAGTTTCATCCATCCAGGCTGTGATATATTCAGGAAAATAAAGACATCAAATGTACTCCATAGCTGCACAGATAATCATCCAAGCTAACGGATGATGGCTCTACCAGAATCACCAGTTTGACACACAGGCGGTTGTCTGTCCTATGTACATGAAAATGAATTTATAAAGCTGATAATGGGAATGCCCGCCTTAGCTAGATCATGAAAATAGTATGAAGATAATGTATTGTATTGTAGCTTATTATATGTCACCTTCCAATTCGAAAAACCTCAAATCCTCATGATAAAGCATTTCACCTGACATTAGAAGACTTACGACCTCATGATTTAGGGGGCAAATGTTATAAACATATTTGGGTACTGCAACCCCAATCACATATGTCGATAAACCAAGGTATCTCAAACCCCTAAAAGTGTTGTTTCAAACCCTAAAGGATCAAGGTCAGCTGATTACATCATTTCCCAGAAGTTCTACCTGAAAAAATACATAGAAATGGTCAAAACTAGACCATACAGACTTCTCCATGCTGAGGGTGTGATGCATCTCACCTGTTACACACAATGGGTGCAATGCATACTGAAAATCCCTTCTGTAGGGTGCGATGAGCGAGAGTAGACAAATGGTAGAGGTAGTTTGCTAGGTGGAAACTCAGAGGATCTTCTAGAAACTGCTCATATAACACTTGCCTCTCTGAATTCACCCAAGGATGAGTAAGAGATCATGAAATCTCCAAGTGGAACCAAGAACTATCAGTGAAATGAAACTAATCAAAAACCTAAAAGCTGACTCACCCCCCTGAAAATATCGATATATGGATCCCTCATCCTAGAGATCCGGAGGTTGGAATTTTGTATTTTGTAAGGAAGTGTTGTTGGTTTCTCTGTGAGACATTGTATTGTTGGGGGATATAGCTTTTCATGAGGTGAACATGGCTTTCATGTTGGGAGGATGGCATTGGATTAGACAGCTGGGTTGTGATCCTCTCTTCTACTTCTATCAATAAAGCTATTTGAGTTTTCCTCCATATGCTTGCTTATTTCTGAATCTTGTATTTGTGTATGCATTTGTATGGTTAATGTACATTTGATTCTACATTGTTATGGTATCATAGATCTCTATGATTTGATGGTATTTTTCTTCTTTGACTCTACAGGTGTTCTTTGAAGCAGGACAAGTGAGAAAGTAGTGGCGAAGCTCTATAAACAGAGAGAGGAAATAGGCAAGGAGCCAAGCGAAAGACTAATGTTGGTGCTCTCTACCTCTCTCTCATCTATCTCCCATAAAGGAAAACACAAGTTACTTTGAATTGTTTGTTTCTAAGATAGCTACCCGTCTTAGTGGGACTAGCAGATCTGAATAGACACTAGTTTTCCTAGAAATAGGGGCTTGCACTAGCAAAGGTTGTTGTCTAGAGGTCAGTGTAACTACCTTTGGTACCTTCGCTAGTAGGCCTGGGGCGTAATTATCCCAGTCTATTTTTAGAAGGCCCTTGTTATTAGCTTTCTTGTATTTTGGTGTCCTATCCTAATCACCTGGAGAAGAAATACTTGAGAGTTGTTTGATTGTTGATATCTTTAGGGGCATTCTAGTGAGTGTTCTGTGCTCCTAGTCGGCTTAGGTTTATAATTTTTTTTAGTCTTTAAGTATATCTTTTAAATAATTCAAAGTGGTTGACCGACCATCTCGACGGTCTAAGAGACTTTGTGTGCTACCACCTACAAGTCCGGAGCCTTCTCCTAGAAGGCATAGTAGTTATTCTACCAGTGGTTTTCAGCCAGTGGCAATAGGCGCATTGGAGATTGATCCTCTACTTGGGGGCATTAGTTCACAAGCTAGACTTGGTACTAGTACAGAGTTAGAGAGGAACACACCAATTCTTTCTTGAGTACTCTTCCAATCAGAAGATAGTAGCGAAGTAGAAGAGATTTTAAATTCAGTTGTGGCTCTGAATTCTCCTCTCCTTCCTGACCATCCAAACATTTTGTTATACGTTGGAACTCCGACTCATAGGCCTTCGAGCCTAGGTTTACATACATCTATTCCTTTGATGACCACTACTGGAATATGGCATCTATGACGAGTGTTGCGAGCATGCAGACTCCGATATCTCTACAAGGGGGAGGTTCTATTTCCATCCCTTCTAATACTCCCAGCATGACTATATTGGTTCTACTTCCATTCCGTCAACGAGTGGAAGTTCTTAAGCTACCGCATCCAGTTTTGGATTCTTCCCTTTTCGAATGCCGTCTCAAGGTATTCCTTCAGTTCCTTTAAACATACCATTGATTGCCTCTACATCCATGATGAGCGGATCGACTCTTTTTCAGGGTTTCCCATTAGGAAGTGGCCATATACCACATTCCAATGTGATAGTAGGGTCAATGCCTTTTCCTTTTACAAGTCAAGGTAGTAACCTTTTCCAGAGTTGGAAAACCCTGCGGTTAGTGGGATAGGAGCTAGGAATCAATTTTTTGGCCAACAAGGGAATCTTCCGTATTCTTTGGTCAATTCGTTTCAAAGTTTTCCACCCTTTACTAATGCATGGAACCCTTATCAGGGGCTGTTAGTTCCTTTCAATACTTCGTTAGGGGGTAACTTCACTGGTTACAGAGGATTTTTGGTAGGAGTTGGTCAAACTCTGAATTTTGCTAGACCACAATAATCACCTTTTGGTTCAGTAGGCTTGACGAGTTACATCGGGCAACCTGATGTCTTTAAAAATCCAGATCATTCTTTTCATACCTTCGGGAACCCTGCCCGCTTTGGATGGAATTCCCAAGGTCACCCGCGACTTCCTTTTTTGGCCATGCTTAATTTATCAGACTTAACTAAATTGATGAATGCTCCAATTAGGTACAATCCAGCTTGGCCTCTTGTCCCAACTAAACTTCCCTAAGATATTCCAAAGTTTGAAGGGAAGAGTAGTGAAGACCCGAGAGACCATGTGACCACATTTCACTTATGGTGCTCATCCAACTCCCTAATAGATGATTCGATCAGGTTGAGGTTATTTCAACGTACCTTAACCGGAAATGTGACCAAATGGTATATGAGTTTCCACGGGGCACTATACTTATTTCGCTGATTTGGAAAATATCTTTTTGAACCACTTTTAGTTGCCTGTCCGCTATGAAGCCGGCACTGAACTTCTGGCTAACATTCAGCAAGACACCACAAATCACATTTTGGATCACATCCAAGAATGGAGAAGGAAAAAAATTCTTATCAAAGCCGAAATTCAACCAGAGTTCCTTCTCGAAAAGGTTCTCAAATCATTACAACCTGAGATCTCAAAGGATGTTTCTCTTTCCAGTGTTTATTCGAAGAGCAGGCTATTTTTCGAGCATAGAAATTAGAACTGATATATTCTCAATCTGGGACTCTTCAGAAAATATTACTTGATGCTCCTAGATCTAAGGTCAATTTAGCCAAACCAAAGCCAGACCCTCACACCGATGGTATAGTTGGATCAATTGATGTGAATACGGTGAACCTTTTGAATCAATTGCAACAGTTGTCTCTACAAACTACTTCTTCTAACCAGGTAGTACCGACTACGTCTACACCTTCCCAACATACCTCTATAAATGTTGTCCAGGCCTCTAACCCAAAAGGAAATAAAAAATCCGATGCAAAGAGGAAGGGATGAGGTAAGAAGAAGAACCAGGAAGGGAAAGGCAATGCGAACAAACCCGGCAATGGTGCCGGTGAGGGTAGAAAATAGTTCAAGAAAAAGGTTAAGTTTCCATGCCAGTTATGCAATGGATATCATTTGACTCATCTCTGCCCTAAGATACAAGATGCTCAGTGCTTATTAGTGCGACAAGGTTCCTCTAGCTCCCAAACTATTTTCACTAACCCTTTTCCCCAAGGGCAACAATTACTTGCTAGCTGGTACCTTCGCAGGGGGCAACCATGAAGGGGAAAATTCCTCAAATATTTATATGATGAACTCTCATGTCAACATTGCTACACGAGCTCATGATTATGGTGAAATGAAAACATCTAAGGCTAAATCTATTCGAGAAGCCACATACCCACTTCATATTGAGCGACCCTTTGCTGAGTCTATACCTCAAATACCGAAATATTCCGCAAAGCACTCAACTATTAACCCTAATGCTAGGGCATCTTAGAACTACTCGATTGTAGAGTATCTGGCTCAAAGTCCTTGTGCTATGTCTTCTTTGGAGGTACTCCAGTCGTGTCCTGCTGAGAGAAGTGCTTTGCTTTCTACAATCGGTGCAGTAGATCCAAAGAATTCTTTATTGCTCATTTTTGATATGCTGAATTTCAAAAAGAGACTTCCTCACCATATGGCTTTCCAGATAAAGTCCACTTACCGAAAAACCAATATTGTTCAGACAATTATAGATGAGGGAGATTCCACATGCGTAATGTCTATGTCATGTTGGAAGGCCATTGGATCACCTTCATTTGTTCCTTCACCGACTCTCTTAACAACATTTGATGGACATTCTCATAGGCCACACGAAATTATCCCAACCTTTCATATATGTGTTGGGAGAAAGGTCGTAAACATTGAGGTGGAAATCGTTGATGCCAAGCTAGATTATAACCTCCTCTTAGGAATGACTTGGATTTATGAGATGGATGCGATAGTTTCATTTTTATTACGCATCCTCTATTTTCCTCATGACGGGAGAATTGTTAAAATTAATTAGTTAGATTATTCTCTAGGTGACGCCCATGTAGCTTTGGATTATACCGTTCCATTGGTGGATAATCCCCATTAACCTATTGAGAATTTAGGAGTTCGGATGTACTCTTCATTAATGGGTATATTTGACCTTCCTTCTTCTACATCTAGAATCAATGCAATTTCATCCTCCAGAGGGCCTTCATGGAAAGAGTTCTTTCAAACTCATTATTTTTCAAACCCTTGGAGCTTACCTTCATCTAGCACCACATTAGATGAAGGGAAAATTGGTGGAATGGAATTTCCCATGTCTACAATAGAACTTATCTATCAATCTATGGTTAACTCTATAGACAACCATCCCACTCCTTTTTCACAAGAGGATTTAGATGGCGATGTGGCTCCATCTTGAACCCTCGACTCTACTTTGGCTCTGGATTGCTTGGATACATTTTTACCATCTAAAGAAGCAATTTTGGAGGCAATGATGGGTGTGGATCGACCATGGGAAGATTTACATCATCATTCATATTTTCTTCCTCCATTGCGTGAAGTTGAATCTAGGTTCTCCAATTTTCTTACTAGCGACGTTTGTAAAGTTTCAAACCCTTTGGCTCCAGCACAATTATCAGTTGAAGGTAATATGTCGGTTATCTCAAGAACTATACCTATAAACATCTATAGGAATCCTAATGTTATAGAAAATGTCTTCATCGGAGCCGATTGTTCCCTTGAAGAAATTCAAATTTACACCAACCTCTTTAAAGAGTTTTGAGATGTGTTCTCTTGGTCTTATGAGGAAATTCCTGGAATTGATCCATCTATAGTCCAACATGAGATCAAGACGTACAAAAATGCCAAACCAGTTCGTCAGAAGCTTCGATCGATCAATCCTCAGAAAGGAGAGACTATAAAAGCTGAAGTTGAAAAGTTTCTTAAGGCAGGATTCATATACCTTGTTCCTCTAATGGAGTGGGTTTCCAACCCAGTTCCAGTAGATAAAAAGCAAGGAACAATCCAATATGTATTGACTTTAGGAATTTGAATAAAGCTTGTCCAAAAGACAATTATCCCATGCCTTTTATTGATCAAATCATTGATGGATGTGTGGGTAATGAAATTTTTTGTTCATGGACAAATTATTTGGTTACAATCAAATTGCTATCCGTCTAGAGGACCGGCACAAGACAACCTTTATTTGTCCCTGGGGCACATTTACATACAAGAAGATGTCTTTTGGTCTTAAAAATGTTGGAGCTACTTTTCAGCGGGCCATGTCCTATGCTTTCCACAACATCAAACATGTTATTGAAGCATACTTGGATGACCTAACTGCTCGTTCTCGAAAGAGAATCGATCATCCTGGCCACATTCGGTTATTTTTTGAGATATGTCGTTTTTATAAAATCTGGTTGAATCCGAATAAGTGTGTTTTTGCGGTCACATCTGGTCAACTGTTAGGATTCATCGTATCGACTGAAGGGATTTGAGCTTATCCTTTCAAGGTTGAGGCGATAATTCAGTTTCCTCCCCATCTTCCATTCATCAACTTCAAAGTCTCCAAGGAAAGGCAAATTTCTTGAGAAGATTTATAGCAAACTACGCCAAGATTACCAAAGAATTTATGCATTTAATTAAGAAAGGAGTTCCATTTTTATGGGACGACTTCACGCAACGATCTTTTGATGCTTTGAGAAAGGCATTAATCTCTGCTCCATTGTTGAGTTTCCAGATTATGGTAACGATTTCCTTTTGTATCTCGCTGCAGCAGAATCAACCATTGGTATGGTTCTGATTCAGGAGGATGATGCTCTTAGTGAGCATGTAATCTACTACTTGAGTCGAGGCTTAGTAGGACCTGAGTTACACTATTCTCCTATCAAGAAGTTGCCTTTGGTAGTTGCCCATGTTGTCTAGCGGCTTTGTCATTACATTTTTCTACGCAAAATGCTCGTCTTAACCACTGTCAATCCTTTTCAGTTTCTCCTCAATAGGCGAGTGATTGAGGGTAATTGATGGATTGTTATTTTGCAAGAAATTGATCTCGAGTTATCAAATCTAAGAAGTCATTGGTTTTTGCGGAATTAATTTTGGAGCTCCCTTGTGAGGAAACCATTGTTTATGAGGAAAATTTCCTCGACGAACATTTATTCCTCATTTCATCACAAGATCCCTGGTACAGAGATATCATTATATATCTCTAGATTTTGAAGTTCCCACCCGCTTCATCCAAGGACAAGTGTTGAAAGTTATGTCACCTTGCCAAAAACTATGTTATCATCAGTGATACATTATATCGCCGAGGGGTTGACTCAATCCTTAGTCATTTCTTAACTTTGGAAGAAGCGGAGTCTTCACTTAATGATTTCCACAGTGCACCATGTGGCGGTCATCTATCAGGGCTTGCAACAACCCATAAAATTTTGTGTGCAGGCTACTTTTGGCCTTCAATTTTCAAATATTGTATTGAAGTGGTCAAACGTTGCCACCCTTGTCAAATTTATACTCGAAAATGCACGTGCATCCAACTCCACTTTTTCTTGTTGTCACTATTGGTCCATTTATGAAGTGGGGTATTGACTTCACTACTTGTAATCTGCCTTTAGTGGCGAATCATAAGTACATCATTGTGGCCATCAACTACCTTACGAATTGGGTTGAGGCCATGCCTACTTACAAAGACGATAGTGAAACAACAACCTTATTTCTCTTCAACCAGGTTATTTCACGATTTGGTATCCCAAGAGAGATTGTCACTTACCATGGCAGTCACTTCCAAAATCAACTAATGATCGAATTGGCTCTCAAGTTGGGCTTCCGATAGGAGCGTTCGTCTCCCTATTATCCTTAGGCCAATGGGCAAGTCGAAGCCATGAATAAGTCCCTTAAGACTATCTTGCAAAGGACAATTGATAAAAATTAATCCAATTGGCACATCATGTTGTACCCGACACTATGGGCATACCGAAACTCAATGAAGACTACCACCACGTTTACTCCTTTTCAATTAGTTTACAGGCTGGAATCTATTTTTCCTATCGAATGTGAATTACGTCCCTTAAGCTCGCTATCGAACTTCTTCTAGAGACGTCTAGTCTCAATGAACGACTCGTTCATTTGGAACATTTTGATGAGCAACGTCGAGATGCTACCATAATAAAGGAAGCCCATAAGAAGAGGGTTAAAAATCAGTATGATAAAGTTGTCCGTCCTCGGGTATTTTCTGAAGGTGACCTTGTCTTAGTCTATGACCAAGACAAAGATGCCCTGGGGGCATGCAAATTCAAGTCTATGTAGTATGGTCCCTTTGTAGTCAAGCACATTTTGGGGAAAGGGGCCTATGAATTAATTGAATTTGAAGAGAACAAGCTGGCGGACCCCCGAAATGAGCTCTACCTTAAGAAATATTTCACTTAGGTTTCGGCCGAGAAATTGCTTGTTTGTATATATTGTATTTTTGTACATATTTGTCTAGCATTTTGTGATATTGACATTTTTTTATCTGCTTTGGAATGTGTTGATGGATGATTCGGTATATTTCGGATTTGCTAATGGTTCTAGTCAGCACATTTGGAATCTTGCCTCTGTAGCTTGGGTGATTTATTATCCATTTGGCCAATTGATGGTGTCAAGGGGAGTATGCATTGGCTTTGCTTTGAATAACATTTCTGAATGTACTGCCGTTATTAATTTACTATTTGAAGCAATTTCTTATGGGATTGATTTATTGGTAGTTTATCTAGACTCACAATTGGTAGTGTCACAATTAATAACATTTATCGGGTTCATGATCCTTATTTATATTGCCAATTTTTGAGAGTGATAATGTTGCAACGATCATTTATTTATATTACATATGTTCACATTCCATGATCTGAAAATTCATTAGCAAACTCTATTACTAATTAGGCACTAAATTGGCATATTAATCATTCATAAAATTAAACAAACATAAAAAAAAAATTGAATATGTATATATATCATTAAATCACCTATATATTGATAAAGTGTTCAAAAAATAATATACAAAATTGGGACGAAATGCCCTCAAAATTTGGGTTCATGCCTATAATCATGTCCAGTCATACATTGGTCTATCTATCGACCCAGCTTAGGATGAGTGGCTAAACAATTAACTACTACATTGGATACACGCCAAAGTATGTGGACCAAGTCCCGTGGTACCCCTACCACACAGCGCTGTATCTCTTCAGGAAGATCCTTTATGGCCATCATAGGGACTTGGTGAGTTAGTCTCATCAAGTTTCTCTGAACTGCATATAGGACTCTCTCTGTCTCCATTTTTGCCTCTTTGACGCTTCTTCCATGATGTCTATGCCTAAGAAATCCACCTGGTCTCATTGGACCCACATCTAGAACATGGTCATTTTGTCAGTATTTTCTAAGTTCATTTCATATTAAAAAATCTAAAAAATCTTAAAAATTTACAAAAACTTAAAAAATTGTTACCTATGTCTCCCTTGTCACGTTTGGTGGTAACACCAAGTCTGGATCTCCTCAGAAATCCATACCAGCATAGGGTAGTCATCGACTGCGATGATTTGTTGGTCCCACCAAGCAAAAAACTCATCATCAAAAGTCATCCTAGGCACGTCCCCGCCTCTAAGGCATTTCATCAAGTCTGCCCATCTGCCCTTCCGAGGATCTCGAGGGCAGGTGATGGAGACAGATACTTTGGGACATAGCCTAGGTACCTTCTCGAAGAAGAATGAGCATAAGATAGTCCAATATCCTAAGTTCTTTATCTGACCCTTCTAAATAGAGGTCAATTGGCTCTTCATGTTGGTCAGAAGAGGCATGCACCAGTCAAAAACCATCGTAAGGGATTCCATTGCCAGGCTTATGGACACTTGTGATGCCTGATGCAGTGAAGCTGATCCATTTACCCTTGCAATGGTAAATAACAGAAATCCTCAGAGATAAACTTTCCACGTGCTTGATTGGAATCTGACTTCCAATCTTCTCTAGGTGTCTAGGACAGTATATATGTACATAGTCTTCTACTGAAAGACTATTTCTTGTCCTGCCAGTCAAATGCATGACCTCCCCTCTTCGGGAGAGACCTATAATAAAGTGGATGTCTTCAATCTCAATCCATAGAGGCATCTGGTCTATTATGAAGGCATCATCCTCTGCACTCCAGTAGTGGATCAACAGTTTGAGCAGGTGTGTGTTGGCTTTCATGTTTGGCATTTTGAAGAAATTCAATAAGCCACAGCCTCTCAATGCGTATAGTGCATTTTAGTCATTCATTATTGCATTATTAATTATGGTATGCTCTCTTTCTCTCCATGTGATGGTCATCCTGCAAAAAAATTGAGTTTCAACCATTAGTTTTTGTGTTTAAACTTTAACTTGCATACACATGGGTTCCCTTTACACATAGTCACATGTAGGGCCATCGTATACGCGGGTTGATCACATCCAACCCGTGTGTACGCAGATTTGGATTTTTGCGCATACATTCCCATGGTCAAAACTTTAAGAAAACATATAAAAACTATCACAAAACATTATAAGCATGATTTGAGGGTTACCTGATAACTTTGGTGCGATTTGAACGATCCAATTGTTCAGAGGAAAGCTTTTTTAGGTAAACTTGACTCAAGATAGAGTCAAAGTTGACCAGGTTAAACACTGATGGTCTTTGGGCATATGGTATTGTGCACCCATAGTATTCTGCCCGTGGTATTATATGTAATGGAGCTTATAAAAGGTTGGAAGGACTTCATTGTAATGCAAGGCCTAGAGGTGAGCGGCGAAGGCTCACTTGGCCAGATTGGCTAGGGTTTTGGCCAAGGATAATGAAATTTCATTAAGGTTTGGTTTTTCCCAGATAAACATTTGTGTTTATGTGTTTATGGTTGTTGCTGGTTATTTTTATATTTATTCCTCTCGGTAATTATTTATGTCATGTAGTAAATTTCTTAACAACTGGTATCAGAGCCGAAGGTCTATTTGGCTGATAAACTCACAGGAAAGAAGGGTTCCTGTTTCGAGGAGCAATGGTGGAAGACGGTAAGTTTAGGGTTGAGAAATTTAATGGAAAAAACTTCTCGATGTGGAATATGCATATGGAAGATTATCTAGATCAGGAAGATCTATACCTACCATTGGGCAGAAAAACAAATATGCTGACGGGTTTGACAGATGAAAAATGGAACCTTCTCAATAGAAAGGCACTCGAAACAGTACGGTTGTGCCTTGCAGCATCGGCCGCCTTCAACATTTTGAAGGAAACAATAACAAAGGGTTTGATCAAGGCATTGGAGAAACTATATGAAAAACCCTCGACCTCAAACAAGGTATTTATTATGAAATAGTTATTTAATATGAAGATGTCGGAAGGTGGATCTGTTGCCGACCATTTAAATGATTTTAATACTGTTACAAGTCAGTTATGTTCTGTAGGGGTAAACTTTGATGATGAAGTTAGAGATTTGTTATTCTTGTGCTCATTACCAGAAAGTTGGAATGGTTTAGTAATGGCCATTAGTAACTCTGTTTATGGATCTAGTACTTTAAAGTTTTATGATGTTGTCGGTGCTATCCTTAGTGAGGAAATGTGATGGAAAAGCTTTGGTGAGACATCGAATACTGCTTTGAGTGTAGAGTCTAGGGGAAGAAAAATGGAAAGAGGAAAGATCTCAGGATATCGCAGTACATCAAGGAAAGGTAGATCCAAGTCCAGATCGGGGATAGTGTGTTGGAAATGCAGAAAGAAAGGACACCTAAAGAAAGACTGTAGATCTCGGAAGGGAAAAGAAGGAGATGCGCAGCAAGAAAACAATCATGAAGCAAATATGACAGGTGAAGTGTCACAAGATGCTTTGATTCTTTCTTTTGAAAATATTATTGATTCCAAGGTGGTAGATTCAGGGGCCTCATTCCATTCCACACCTGATAAGAAATACTTTCATGACTATGTTTAAGGAGATTTTGGACAAGTTCATTTGGGCGATGATAAACCCTACAAAATTGTTGGAATGGGTAAGGTTCTTGTAAAACTACAGAATGGAAACCAATGGCTACTAAAGGAGGTAAGGCATGTTCCAGATCTAAAGAAAAATCTGATTTCAACAAGGCAGTTAGGTGGTGAAGGTTGTGTGACAACTTTCACAGATAAAGCTTGGAAGGTCACCAAAGGAGCCCTGGTAATAGCAAAAGGCGAAAAGGTTGGTACATTGTATTTATGCAATGGTATTTCTAACTCTATTAATGCTTTAACTTCCAAAGGAGCAGATTCAACATGACGGCATAATAAGCTCGGACACATGAGTGAAAATGGGATTAAGATTCTTCACTCAAGGAATTTGTTGCCAGGTTTGAAGAATTTTGATTTGGACTTCTATGAGAATTGCATTTATGGAAAATAGAAGAGAGTCAGATTTCTCATAGTTAGGAAAAAAAAGAAGAGCAAAAAATTAGAGCTTGTGCATACAAATGTATGGGGACTTGCTCAGGGATCATCTCTCGGTGGCTCTTGTTATTATGTTACTTTTATTCATGATGCAATTAGAAAAACTTGGATTTATTGTCTTAAGAATAAATCTGATGTATTTGATACGTTCAAGAAATGGAAAGCTTTGGTTGAGATTGAGACAGGAAAGAAATTGAAGTGTCTTAGATCAGACAATGGAGGTGAATATTGCAGCAAAGAGTTTGATAGTTACTGTTCAGAGCATGGAATTCGTAGAGAGAAGACAGTTCCAAGAACACCACAAGAAAATGGTGTGTCAGAAAGGATGAACAGAACAATCATGGAGTGTGCAAGGTGCATGAGATTGCATGCAGGATTGCCTTTACAGTTTTGAGCATATGCTATAGATACTGTTGTTTATCTAATAAATAGTGGGCCTTCAAGTTCCTTGGATGGTGGTGTTCCAGAGAAAGGCATGGATAGGTAAAAAGGTAAACTACTCCTTTTTAAAGCCTTTTGGTTGTGAGGCCTTTGTCCATACTAATAAAGAAAATAGAACAAAGCTTGAAGCAAAGTCAAAGAAATGTACCTTTATTGGATATGGTATTAATGATTTTGGTTATCGCTTATATGATTACGAAAATCACAAAATCATTAGGAGCATAGATGTAATATTCAATGAAAAGGTCTTGTATAGGAATCAGTTGCAGGAAAAGAAGCAAGAAAAAAAAATGAGGAATATGTAGTTCTTGAAGAAATCACTGAAAAAGTAAAGGTGCCTGAAAATAATAATAATCAACAACCATAACAAAAACAACCACCACAACAGCAACAGGCACCCCAAACACCTGAAAATTGTGTTAGAAGATCTACCAGGATAAGTAGACCCCTTGAACAATACTGTCCTTCATTATATTATTTATTTTTGACTAATTATGGTGAACCTGAATGTTATGAAGAAGCAATGCAGGTTGAAAGAAAGAAGAAGTGGGAGGTAGCCATGGAAGAAGAGATTGACTCCTTAATGCATAACCAGACTTTGGAATTAGTCAGGTTTCCTGCAGGAAAAACTACATTGAAGAATAAATGGGTTTATAGGTTGAAGGAAGAAGATGGAGGAAAAAAGAGGTACAAAGCTAGACTTGTGGTGAAGGGGTTTGCACAGAAGAAAGGTATTGATTTTGATGAAATATTTTCTCCTGTTGTTAAAATGACTTCAATCAAAAATATTTTAAGTCTAGTAGCAGTTGAAGATTTGCATCTTGAGCAGTTAGATGTAAAGACAACCTTTCTCCATGGGGATTTGGAGGAAGAGATATATATGCAGCAACCATAAGGATATGAATTGAAAGGGAAGGAGAAACTAGTGTGCAGGTTGAAGAAGAGCTTGTATGGCTTAAAACAGGCTCCAATGCAGTGGTATCTAAAATTTGACAAGTTTATGTCTGAGCAAGGTTATACTAGATGTCACTCTAATCATTGTGTTTATCTGAAAAAGAAAATGATGGCAGCTACATTATATTGTTATTGTATGTAGATGGCATGCTTGTTGCAGGGTCTAACATGCAAGAAATAAATGTGCTCAAAAGAAAATTGGCAAATTGTTTGCAATGAAGGATTTGGGAGCTACAAAACAAATCCTTGGTGTGAGAATAACTAGAGACAGGAAAAATCGTAAATTAACATTGTCTCAAAATGAGTACATACAAAAGGTGTTGAAAATATTTAATATGCACAATGCAAAACCAGTTAGTACACCTTTTGCTAGCCATTTCAAACTTAGTAAGGAAATGTGCCCATAGACCCAAGAAGACATGGATTATATGTCTAAAGTTCCATATGCATCAGCAATTGGAAGCTTAATGTATGCAATGGTCTGCACAAGGCCTGATATTGCACATGCAGTGGGAGTTGTAAACAGGTACACGAACAATCCAGGAAAGGAACATTGGATGGCAGTGAAATGTATTCTCAGATATTTGAAAGGTACCACAAATCAAGCATTATGCTTTGGTGGTTCAAACATTTCTCTACAGGGATATGTTGATGCAGATATTGCAGGCGACAAAGATAACAGGAGGAGCACTACAGGATATGTATTTATTGTTGGTGGAACAACTGTCAGTTGCGTTTCAAAAATCCGAAGTGTTGTTGCACTTTCAACAACAGAAGCAGAGTATGTTGCTGCTACAGAGGCTAGTAAAGAAATGATTTGGTTATAAAGGTTTATGGGTGAATTGGGTAAGGAGCATGATATGGGCATGTTATACAGTGATAACCAAAGTGCCATTCATCTTGCAAAGAACTCAGCATTTCATTCCAGGACTAAACACATACAGCTTAAGTACCATTTCATACGATCAGTGTTGGAAGATGGAGAGTTGAAGTTGGAAAAGATACACACTAGCCAGAATCCTGCATATATGCTAACAAAAGTTGTAACTAGGGAGAAACTGAGAATATGCTCAGTCTCAATTGGTCTTCAAGGATGACGATGAAGATGAGAAACAACCAGGTCCAAAGAGGAGTCATTGTCCAGCAAATGAAGTAGCAGTGGATTTGTTACAATCATTCTCCAAGTGGGATATTGTTGAGTATGGAGCATGATTATTTAGAGGTCTTTGTTTCAGCCGGATGTATACCCCAGGAATTTTGTACACCTTTCCATGCGGGAGGGTGCGGGGGGGACTTGTCCCCCACGCGGGGGTTTGCGGGGGGGACTTGTTCCCCCCCACGAGGGTTCGGGGGGGCAGATCCCCCCCCGGCTGGGGGGTCCAGGGGCCAGTGGTCCCCCAGCGGAGGTTTCAGGGGCAGCACCCCCGAAGCTAAAAACAAACGTAAAATTGCCTTGTAAAAGTATAGTAATTTCTAGTCAATCTAGGTCATTCATTAGGCAGATGATTTGACAGTAGAACTTATGTTTAGTTTAGGGTTTTTTTCCCTAGAAAGAAACCCCTCTCTTTGTATGAGGGCATTGTATTTGAGGCTGTGTAATAGATCTGTATTCTCTCAGCGAGAAGCAGAGAGGTGAGACTGTGAGAGAAAACAAAGGATATTACAGTGGATCTGTTGTAGGTTGTGTCTCTTCATTTTGCTGGATAATAGAAAGGAAGGACTGGTTGTTCGGGGTGGACGTAGCCCAAACTGGGTGAACCACGTATATCTGTGTCTCTCTTGTTTTATGCGTTTTTTCTATGTTTATATTTCTGCAATATTTTAAGTGTTCCATTGCTCCGTAATATATAATTTTCTAACAAGAAGCCCAGACATGATAGGCATATTAAGTTGCGCACCTTCAAGGTGAATGATCTTGTGTTGTTATATGATAGCAAGTTCGCAAAGTTTCCAGGAAAATTTCAAATGCACTGGTTGGGACCCTATGTAGTCAAGGAAATTATATATGGTGGCGTAGTTTAGCTCACGAAGTTGAATGGAGAAATATTTCCAAGAAGAGTCAACGGGAGCAGACTGAAGTTATATCAAGGGGATCCTGCCCTTGTGCAATGACTATATGATGGCAGGATAGTCTTAGTGCTCCATGCAGCTACAAGGGAGAGAGGGACTATAAACTACATTATCCAAAAAAAAAGGAAAATGTAGTAAGGCAGCTACGCGATGGAAGTAAGGGGTACAACAAAAGAAGCTGCAATGGACAAGTTGTGCCATGGGGGTTGGTGTCACATAGTTTGGTCCACAAATAGCCATTGAAGACATTTTTCATGATTGGATAACGAAAATTCAGTTAGGAGGAGTGGGTAGGCGACATTTATGGTGAAAATGTTTTGAGATTTGCTACCAAATATGCATTTACAATTAGAAAATGGAGGGAACAGTCATATTTAAATTCGAAATCGCCTATAAATCTTGCATATTGGTCTTCCGTATAGCACTTTTCCTTCTGAAAATTGCATATGATCCCTCTTGTTATCACTTTATCAATCAGCAGACTTGGGAGGATTTGATTGCAAGCTTGACATTTGCGAGACTGCCTGAGTGGAACTGGAAGATTATCCTTGAACTATTGTCCACCGAACCTATAAGTTCCAAAGTCATTGTCTCTCAAACGGAAGCCCCTGAAGTTGCGTCAATGGAAGCTACGACATCTGTGCCTAGAGCGCTGAAGTCGCCTAGGCCGAAGCCATCTGTTGCTAAGGAAAAGCAGAAGAAAACCCCCAAGTTGTACCCATGAGGTAGTCACCAAGGAATATTCCGACAGAGGTTAGGCAGAAAGGAAAAATGGATAAGTCCAAGTACCCCATGAACCCTTAGATTTGGATGAAGAAGAACTCTGCAAAGGAGTTCAAGAGCTAGATGCTGATAAGGGAGAGCTTCTCACCAGGCTTCCGAAGTATATCCCTCTACAAAAAGGGAAATCAAAGGTTCCAAAGGACCCTGATAATGCAAAATTCACTTTTCTCTACACCGTTGTTACTGAAAGAAGTGGTATTTGAAGGCTCGCTCTTAGCGCGTATCCTTGTGTTAAAACTGGAGGATTTGGATCTAGCCGCTCATGGAAAATTTCCGCATTTGGCCACCAATAAGTACATGACAAAGATTCGCTATGAAGAGACTCGGGTCACAAAGTTGGAACCAATGGAATGGGTCAAAGGCATCGAGCAAGCAAGATTGCTACATATGCTATGTGTGCCACATTTTCACGGGTCGATTATCAATATTGTATGTGTGCACTAATTTCTCATCCTAGTGCATGATAGGTGTTTGTGGTTAGGCAAACCCATCCCCATAACAAACATGTTGATCCATAGAATTGCGAAATTGCCCTATAAAGGGGTGGATCCAACCAAGGAGTTTCAAGGCAAACGCAAGGAGAAGGAGATTGCAGATAGAATGAAAAATAAGTTTGGATTGGTCAATAAGTCGCATGGATATTCTATCCCCTCTATTACAGACCAAGCGGTGCATTTTTCCGCTCAGATTTTAGCCCAGAAGGTTATGAGAAAATGTCGCGCGGACGAGGTTCCGTCGGCAGTAATTTCATTGGCTGCACAGTGCGCAAAGGGGATGTAGTACAACTAGGTGCATTACCTCTATAAGGAATTATTAGGGAATTTTTTTGAAGCACAGGATGATGGAAACACATTTCACTATGCCTGGCTCTCGTTGTTGATTATACTCATTGCATGGTGACTTCCAGAGGATAGTGAGTTCCCTTCACAAGATGAGGATTTACCAGAGGCAGCGAAGTTCGCTTCGCTATGGGCAATGAAGGACCCGACAAGGGTCATGAAATCAAAAGTCTTCTAGATACTGATCGAGATGGACCTCCACATGTTGATCAGTCAGAGGCTAAGGTTGTCTCCAACCCTGATTCAGCAGTTGCAGGCCTATGCGGAATTTAAGGCCAATTTTTATACTATATCCATTCACGCGAGGCGAGACCCCAAAAAGATATGGCACAAGTTTCCATACCTAGTTACAGAAGCTGATGTACAGGAGATTTTGGGGACATGTCTAGCAGAGTGGTGAAAACCCATGGATCTTAGTGCAGGTACCACCAAAGGCAGAGACAGCTCCTCCGTGCAGACGACAGCTGCACAGAAACGTAAAGAAGTAGCACAGGCAGTAGCACGGGAATTAACAAATCAGAAGAACAAAGAAGATTTTGCTAAAGCAGCTACTGCTAAGGCAACTACCGAAAAAGAGTGCACTGCAAAAGAGGCCATAGTAGAAGTCGAGGACTCGACTTCCTAGCACATTGAAGAGAAGGAACGGTCCGAGCAGGAAAGAGGTGGGGGTGATGCACAAAACACTCCCTTTAGGTTGTCAAACTACCAAAACGAGACAACTACTGGACTGAGGAAAAAGCACAAATCAGACAAACAAGCGTGCATTGACCTAATGGTCCTCATAGAGGGGGACCTTAATGAAAGTGGGGCTAAAGTCTAAGATACAACAACAGAACTATGGAAACAATTCGAGTAGCAGTTCTAGCAATCACTGGGAAGCATGTAGAAAGATATGCACGAGCTTCAAATACAAATAGGTCGCTTGCAAGCAAGCGTGGGCCAAGTGAGCAAGATTCAAGAGAGCCTGCAACAAGTGAGAGAGAGCGTAATGGAAACAGAACGGAGTTTGAACCTTAAAGGCATTCCCTTGCCAAAAGGAACAGTCCTCGCAGAGTCGGAAAGATCAAAGGCATGCTCAGCTCAGAAAGATCAAAGGCATGGGTGTGAATTTAGCCGTGCTACCACTTCATACCCTCCACGCACTCCATCAGGGGGTCTCAGATGAGCTTCGAATCAGAGAGCAGTGCGCACTATTCGTAATTAGAAAAGTCAAAATGAATAATGAACAGACCTTCGCCAAAAAGGCTTAGGCTCTTAAGGAAAAAGAAGAGCTAGCAACGTGAAAAGAGAGCCTTGAAGCATCAATTACACAAGTGTGTAATTCAGTACCAGAACTACACATTCCAGAGGATGTGGCAGCTTCAGCAAAAATTTAGAAATTGGCTATTATAGTGCGACAATCTAAGGATGAGGTATGCTGAGTTACTTTTGATTTTCAGATGAATATCTCGGAACTGCAATTGAAACTGCAGTCGACTACTCTGCCAGATGTCAGGGAGTAGTGCGACACAGCCATCGGAGAACACATGTCTACTTTGGATAATGTAGTATCAGGTTGCAATGGTCTTTTTGAAAATGCAATGGAGCTATGGACTACGTTACAGGAGGTCTCAAATCTATAGTGACTGCGTATAGAGATTAGAGAGGCATAACAACAAGTTGATGATATCAAGGCGATGGCGTGCACTTTGGCGCCATTCCAGAACTTGCAAGGAATCTAGGAAGAGCTTAAGTCTTTCTAGTAGACCGAAAGGACCATGCGCCTCACTGTGGAGGAGCCAACTATAGAGAAGTTGGTCGAAGAAGTGCAGCAGGCCACAGTACATAGCACAACAGACCTTGAAGTATTGAAGCTAGAGTTCAGTGACCTTCACAACAAAGTGGAGAAGCCAACTGAGTGACTCAAGGGCGAGTCACCATATTTGTTTTGGGGGCCTATTGGGATGAGATTCCTTGAGTCAATTTTTGTCAATTAAGTCAATTTTTGTATTAGTTTTTGTTAGAGAATGTAAAGTCTCCGCGAAATATGGAAAGTAGAGCACAGAGCTAAGTAAGAGTCAAAGGAGCATTAATCCCTTGTATGGGTAGGTGATAAGATAGTTTTGAGACTCGTCCATGGTCCGCAGACCATGGTATTGTAAAGAAAATGCTATAAGTAGTTGAGTCATAGCAATTCTAAGGAGATAACTTTTGGTAGAGAATCATTGTATGAGCAAGGTGCTAAGGCAAGAAATGTTTGTTTCCTATACTTAGGTAAAAGGGGAAGCTCCTGTAGCTGAGTGCGCAGAGACCTTAGCAAGTCTGCAGCTGAGTGCACAGGCCCCTGCAGTTGGGTGCGCAGGGATAAGAAGTATGTATCTAAATGTTTACATCTTAATAAAGACATTTTTTGAGCCGAATTTATGCATCTGTGCCTTGTTTATTCTTTGAGCTAAGTTTGTATATCTCCGCAAATTGTTATGACTTATGTGAATTAATGCTTCTTTACTGTGTGAAAGCAGTGGATATGTATCTTTTATGCATGTTAATAACAAATTAAGACCTTCGCGAAGAAGTGAAAGCTATTAGAATATATTTACAGTAATTCATCAATCTGAAAGGTTAGATCTGTGCGAAGGCAGATCTAAGCCGCTAGGGTATTAGGAAACCATCACACAAGCCTCCTGATAGCATCCCCCAATACTGCTTCGAGTGAGACTGCAACCAACGTTACGCAGGTTGTTGCCGAAAGGGCCAACAGTTAGGGTTTTGTTGATTGGCGTGAATAACTCTGAACCTCGGTCAGGCCCCCTTAAGCCAACACATAGCTATAATTAGATCCAAGGTCAATCAAAATAGAAATAGCTTGATCACAAAGCTTACCATCCATCTCAATGATAAATGCCTGATGTCCTACCTGCCTGTTGTCCATTGTTGCATAGATACATGGAATACTTTGGCAAACATCCCCAACAGTTTGCACCTCTTGTGCATTGTATATATGAGGCCTACCATCCTTATTATGTGGACAATCTCTCTTAAGTTTCTCCTTTCCACATGTACAACACTCCAACGAATTAGTGACCTCACCTCTATGTTGTTGTTGTTGTGACCCATGTCCTTGTCTAGTTGCATTTAATCTCTTTTGCGGTGCCACATTCTCTTTCTCTTCTGTGTGCAAAGGCCTTGTCCTCTTAGGCTATCATGTACTTTTACCTTTGTCCCTTCCTTTCCATCCATGCTGAGATTCATTCTTACGCTTTAACTATTCATAAGAAATTTTTAGTTTCCCAATAACTTCCTCAAGTGACCGAGGCTCATCATTCTTAATCTGATCTCTAAATGCTAATGGAAAACCAATGACAAATCTCTGAACTTTAGCCTTATCATCAATAAGATACGGTACATACCTCAATAACTCTAGAAACTTGGTCGTGTACTCTTCGTCTGTCATTGATCCCATCTTTAGCTCATAAAATTCCTTAGGCTTACTATTGTAGTACCTTTTTGACAAGTACTTCTTCCTAAAAAGGCTCTTTAACTCCCACCAACTCAAAATGTCTCTAAACCGCTTCACATCTTCCCACCAAATTTTTTCTTTACCATTTAAGTTGAAGATAGCTACTCTAGCCTTCATGTTATTTGTGTACTCATGCAACCTAAAGAATTTTTTTATACCAAGTATCGAAGCCTTTGCATCTTCCAGCTTCTTCACATCTCCATCAAAGTAGATGGTTTTTATTTCTTGAATTCATCCAGAAAGTATCCCTTATCATTCCTTTTGTAAGGATGATAGCAATGACGATCATGATGTCTATCAGAACCAGAACTAGAATAGTACCTCTACTCATTGTCCCTCTTATATGGAGTGTCCAACAACCTGCCATCTCTCATTGTATAAGATCTATCCAACCTATGTCTACCAGGGGACCTACTGCCATATGCCCCATTAGTTCCATCCCCATGTCCATGGTTGATCTGAAGTGGCCCTTGTCACTGCAATTCTAACAAACTCTGAAGAAGTAGAGCATTAACTTATACCTACTTCTCTTGTGCCTATATGTCCGGTCATTATCTACCTCACAACTCCTTATCTCTTCCTTAAAGCTTCTCAGTGTAACTACCAAATTAGAAGGATTCCCAACACCATACTACTCTTCAGATTCGTAGGAAGAGTCTTTGTAGTCAACCATCTTTCTAGCCATTTGATATTTCTTCTTGCAATGCATACTATGTCAGATAAACCAAATCACAATAAATCAACATACCGTAGTATAGCCCGGGAGTATACCTTGTATGCAAGATCAACAAATCAATGTGATACATGTATAACATAGACATAATATCATATAGACATGCAACAAGTAAGTGCATCAATGCATAAACATCATTCTAGCTAGGGTCCAATCATCAATGCAAGGCCATATCAACATTGCATGTTATGACCTCATGCATGACAACAGCCATTACTCCATTGTACGCATTGCCACATGCAACCAACAACATGCATAAGAAGTGCCTAATCAACTACACATACACATAAGCACATGTAGTTGAACATTAGCGATCAATTCTTGTAATCAACCTGCAAGATTGATACATGTAATCAAAATATTCAAGAATGTAACCTAACATAAAAGGGTGTAAGTAGGAAACATAAAATCAACATGTAAGTGACATATAATCCATATATAACCAGTCACATACTCATGACAAATACATTTCACAAATCAATATCAATTCTCCTTTGCAACATTACTACAACCATAATCAATCATCAAGCAGATGCAACAAGAACATGAAATGCAAGTATAAGAGACACACATGCAACTAACATGCATGCATGACCAACGCACATTGCCCATCAGTCTGAGATTTGAACCATGCTCTAATACCACTCTGTAACACCCTCCTCCCACATCCACCCAAGTAACCATGCCAACCGAGGAAAACATGAGATGAGAGGCTATTATGATCAGATTTGACCTCCTATTTGACCTCAAGGAAGTGGAATCGACGACAACATCACACACAGACATCGAACATCAACAACAGAACCCTCAAGAGACATGTCAGCCACTCAGATAGATTGTCCCTGTGTCCCACTATTGTTCTAGATCTCTTAGGCCATAATGCTCTCATGCTATGGGCAAGGGAGTGACCAACAACCTAAAGTCACTCTCACAGGCTCGTCCTCCTAGCGATTAGAGACCAAAATTTTCAGTTCTGTGCCAGCGACCCCGGGATTTAAGACACATTTTCAAGCCCGGAGCCCAAGCCACTGCGCAGAATGGAGTGATAGCTTGAAATCATTAAAAATATAGGGAAAATGATGCAAAAGCAATAAGATGAACAAGACCATAACTAGACCCCTACTAGCCATGCTAGGAATTTCGTCAAACATATGATCAACATGTAACCTACAGATGTAAACAACAGAATTAAGTGTAGGGATCTCATATTTATCTGAGAATCGCTATGAACCATTGTTCCCTCATGTCATTTGCTGCATTATCATTTATTAGGCCATAGATACACTATCCATTCATTTACAAGAACATGCTGAGAGCCATACATAGTTGTTGTCATAAAATATACATATAACCAGCATAATAGGAACATAATTACCATAAACATATCAGCCATCAAAATACACATATACATCAATACATTTGCACATGGAAATCAAGGGAATGAATTGCTCATTAATGAATGCAATAAACCAACTAGAGATGGGACTATCACGTTTCACCCGACCATAGAATGGATAAGCCAAACATTTCTTTATCCATTCACCCCCGTGCCATATTCCAAGCATGAAGGTGGGATTCAAACCAAAAGAACCAACCAAGGCATACTGAGGCTAAATCACCTCACACTCATCAATAGAAACCAGGCTTACCGTGATTCATCCTGGATGACTAGGCCAACACAATGAACATAGCATAACATGATTTACCGTGATCTCCACCAGATCACTAGGCCAAAAAGCACGGATACCACCAGATTTCTCCACCTACACCCTGAGGAATTTTCCTGTCTCCTAGTCTCTCAGGCTTTACCACAATCCAAACTCAGATCACTAGGTCCTAAACTGAGACCCACTTTCCAGGCTTTACTGCATATCCAAAACCTAGGATTACTAGGTCCAACAGAGATAAATCCACCTCTTGTCTTTACCGTATATCCTGTCATTCACCGGCAAGGATTCCTAGGCCCATCGAGGTAACACAATCCTAGCTTTACCACAAGCCATAGTCTAGCTTAGGGGTTCGTAGGCCGTTGGCTTTACCGTGATCCATAGCTCGGTCCAGGGACCACTAGGCCATGTGCTTTATCATTCAAAGATCCACCCCACTCAGCTTCGAATCCATCCGACAATCCAGCTCAACCAAGACAGGAGAACCCCATCACACCATAGCTATCTAGAAATGGAAAGGTTAGGCTGAAAACGTTGTTACACCTAGCAAAACCCATGCCATGATAGAAAAGAACCACATGCAACACAATGCATGCCAAATCTAGCAAGGAAAATACACATGCAAGTCGATAACTGTAATGAAGCCTTATGTAGATGCTTGATCCTGCCTTTCCCTGCTTGATCTTTGCTTCCTCTTGCCTTCTTTGCCTTTCTTGCTCCAAGAAACTCTAAGTATCCAAGAGTATGAGAAAGAGAGAGAATAATGAGAGAGCTCCAAAAATCAACTGACAAAAGGTTACCAACTGATGCTCAGAATCCTTTTTATGAATGAGGCCTCTATTTTCTTCATTTCCCATTGAATTCCTTTATTTTCCTCCTCGCATGCAACCTCTAACTTTTCACCTCCCTTTTCTCCTAATTTCCATTATTTTCATAAATAAATGTGCCAAAAATGTCATTTTTCCTTTCCAAATCCTTATCCATTGCCTTTGCCAATTTCCTTAGCCATAAACAACCAAATGAACACCCCCTGGGATTTCTTGCCTAATATTCAGCTTGGAATAAGTGTCCCATCAACTGTGGTTATTGGTTTTAACTTTTATTACATGGAATTTTCACCAGGGTTGTTATAGGTAACAAGGGTATTTTTGAGTGATCCCACTTGGATTGGGTTCCTAGGACATCCTACTTAATAACAAAATTCATCCCATCCTATTTGCATTTGATTTGCTTGGTAATTCAGTGAGATAACTCGGAGGACAGAATAGCTAGCAATCCTGTAACAACTTGTAACATTTTTTTTTCAAGCTTTTATTCACTCCAAATTCATGGTAGAAGTAGATTTATAGCCAATGAATGCTCCGAGGCCATTTTGTTTGAGTTGAGACTTGGTTAGGTCACCATTTAGATCTTACATTTCTTGCTTCTTGAATGTTCATTTTTGCAATTAGTGTAGATTTCATTTCCGTATTTTACTTTAAGAAAAGTGTGATTTCCTTCTTGCAAAAGTAATCTAGGACTTTCCTTTCTTGCAAAATAGAATAGATTTCTTTTAATTCCATTTCCTTTCTAAAAAGATAGATTAGATTTTCTTGGTTTTCATTGTGCTTTACATTTTTGCAAATATAATAGATTTTCTTTTTGTCATTTACTTTATAGCAAAAGTATAATAAGTTTGTTTATTGTTATCTACCTTTTACAACTTTGGATTGGTGGCTTAATTAGATCTTTACTCATTTGAAGTTGTTTCATTCCCTTCTATCACTTGCATCAAAGGGAGTTAGACTAGGAAGAGGAAGGTGTCTTCTGTACATACAGTGTCAGCCCCTCTTAAGTTTGTATGAACCCCAGGTTGATAATTTAAGTTGGTAGCCTTGAGAGTTGCAACATTCTTGTTGCAATACTGGGGATCATCACATTTTGGCGTTGTTTCCAGGGAGGGTGTCAAAGCAAGCACTCTCTTGTTCTTGGAATGATTCCTTCTTTCTTTTCTGCATTCATATTTTCTGCAAAAACAAAAAATTGCATTAGGCATCTCTCATTGCATTAGCATTCTCATTCAATTTTTTTATAAAAACAAAAAATATTTCTTCAATGCCACAAACCCCCCACCATCCACTTTTGTAGGTAGAAGAAGCAGATGTGGCAGAGAATTTAGAAAGAGGCATGGAGTAGGCTAGTAGCTCTACTTTATCAACCCATATCAACAACGATCTTATCCTCCCCAACCTTTTCAACCATATCAAGGGTCTTATGTCATTTCTTATTTTCATCCATATCAACACCAACCTCCTCAATGGGGTGATCCATATTTTTCTCAATATTCGTGGTCTTACCATCCCTAACCTTCCATTCCTCCCTTACATCCATATCAACACCAACTTCCTCAGTGGGGTGATCCATGTTTCCCTACATATCCTCAATTTCCATGTTTCCCTACCATTCCCTCAATATCCTTAGTATCCTACACTCCAATCTCAACAAACATACCATGCACCTCCTCCAAACTCATCTCAAAGATACACTCCCTCTCAAATACCTGTGCAATTGCTTCCCAACTGCAACAATAAAATACCTCAGCCCCCTTACAATGTTGAGATGAATAAATTTCCGAAAGCTCCTTTTGATCTCAATGATATTCATCTTAGATCAATAAGAGTATTTCAAACAGAATATTCCTCTGTTGTCATTGAAGAACAACATTAAGAAGAAGAATATCCAGAGGAGAATAAAGAGTCATGGATCACCTTTGATGAAAAGCAGCCATTAAAACCTGAGATTGAGAATTCCTACTATGCCTTCAGGACACTAACCAACAAATAGTAAAAGATTTGAATGGCACACAAAAATGAGACATTAAGAATGGTCTAGATGAGCAAATGAACCAGGGGCATCAAAGTTATATTGAGCTTTGGTTCCAAAAAATCAACAAGAAGGAGCATGACTCTCTTCTTCAATAGTGCTTGATATCATATTAATCGAAGTAGTTGATCTCTCCTATTCTAGAGCATATCAAAGCCTATATTTCAAACTGGAATATGAGTTTCATTTGTCATATGGGTACGTACATGGCTCCATTGGAAGTATTCCTATGATTGAAATATATTTTCTTCTTCAAGAAAGTGGGATAAAAAAAGGAAAAAATAAAATCTTAGGTGAAAACCTCATTTGAGGCACCTAAGATTGGCTCACTGGTTGAAAACCTTTATGAGACAAACAATGTGTTGGAAAAAGGAGAAAAAAGGAAATAAGATCCTAGGTGAAAACCTCCTCTCAGACGCCTAGGCAGATCTATCGCTTGAAAACCTCATTGAGGCAGCTAGTAGGCCTACAAAAGAGAAAAAAAAAATCATGGAAAAATAGAAAAAGAGGAAAAATGAAAAAGAAAGATCCTTTTCTCCAAGTATATATGTAGGGTCTCTCAGAAAATCAAACATCTAGTCAAGGGTAGTGAACATTGTGTTTTCCACCTTCTATATCAATATGCTCCAACATGGCTACTACAAAGTTCATACATCTCTTGTCATCCTCATAATGCATCCACATGCCATTTCCCACTATTCCCAAGCTTTTCCCATTCATTTTCTTCGTTGTCCTGATGTGCTACAAGAAAAGTTATGTGTTGCTACAGGATTGCTAAAATATGTAGGGCAAAAATTGTTTTGACCATATATTGAAAACCATGCATACATTAGCAAAGTTTTTTAATGGGGAGATGCATAAGGATGATGGTAACATGCTTTAAAAAATTCATCAAATTCCAGTGCATATTTTTTGAAAAATTAGTTGCCATCACCTACAACCATTTTTCATTTTTCTTAAGGTTCGTGCATCCATTGGCCAAGATTTTTTACGAGGAGATGCATAAGGATGATGGAAACATGCTAAAAATAATTAAAGTGAATCCAATATTTCTTTTGAGAGATATTGATTAAACAATTATGCTACAGATTTCCCTATATTGCTACAAGATTGTCCCAGATTTGCTACAGGATTGTGACCGCCATAGAAAAAGGGTTTGAATCTTATGTTTTTCATAGGAGCAAGAGGAAATGTCCACCACACCATCATCATCCATCCTACACACCATTTGGCCTCTTTTCCACCCAAATATCCACCTTTGTCCATAAAAAAAACCGCATTTTCATCCCTTCTTTCATTACTTTCACCACAACCAAGTCTTCTGGTCCTTTTTCATAGATTGATTATGAATATCAGTGTTTTTGGAAGCATTATCTGAAGGATATTTTGGTCATAGAGGGGTTTTTGTGATTGCTATAGGAAGAAATAAAATCCTATAGCAATTTTTACAAACCCTACAGGACCACAGTTGAGTGCACCAGAATTAAGAACCAACCATCATGAGGGCATTGAACAATCATTTCCTTGATATTGGGAAGCTACAGGACCTTTGCAAAGCTTCTATAAGATCATTGTTCATATTCAACAACAAAACTTGATCAACCTCCTACAAAATATGTGTTGACAAGCCTCAATAAGTCAAGCACATATCAAAAATAAAAAATTGAAAAATTGAAAACAAAGCCAATGCATTGAGCAACAAGCATGGGAAGATACATTGCAAGAAGCCAAAAAATCAACCATTACCTCTATTCAGAAACACAATACAAACATCAAGTGATCAACACACAAGTAAAGACTACTAGGTAGGCTCAAGTATCCATATTTTGAACCTTTCCTTTCGAGCACATCTTGGTTTAAAAAATGTTATCCATGCATGAGAGAAACATTTTATAAATGAAGGATGGGTTAGGGGCCTCGACCACATTTGAAAATTAACTATAATTATCTCCTTTTTTCAATCACATGTGTGGAAAAAATAAAACAAAAAAAGGGCGATGACTACGAAGGGTGGGCCAACGTGGTAGTTGGGGGCTAGCTCATACAATATGTTGAGCTAACCACCCAACCACCAATAACTTAAGTGGGCTTAAGACTCATTTGGCACATTAAAAAAATCTTGTTTTAAGCTAATGAGGCCCACCAACAATGTTGAAGGACAAGCTACCCAATATATCACTTTCATAGATTGTTATAGAGGGGCTACAAGACCTGTAGGATGTTGCTATAAGGTCGACATAGTGTGCTACAGGATTAACACGGATTGCTCCAAGATCACTTTTGAGTGCTACAAGAAAGTACAGAGAGCTGCAAAAAGCCTGATTTTGAGAAAATTTGTCACCAAAACCCTGGAATTTAAATGAGGAGCATCTAAATGGAAGTAAGTACATATTTTTCCTTGCCACCTTTTTGGACAAAAAACTTGTAGATTTTTTTTTTAGTTTTTCAACAATACATCATGTAGAAATTTCTGATAGAAATTTCAGAATGAAAGGAAGATGAAGTATGGATGATCCTTTTGAATTGAACATGATAAGAAATGGAAATGCAATTTGTTTGAATTGAACATGAAATATACCCTCTTCCAAAAAGTAAGTAACTTAGTCTTTTTACCTATGTCTTAAAAGCCCTCATTACACAAAATTCTATAAACCTTATAGCAGAAAGGGAGAATTTCCTTAACTTTGAAAATTTGTATTGAATATTATGAGGGGTGGATTTAACCATAGAGATCCCACAACCAAGAAGAAGAAGGGAGCAGAAGGAAAGTAGGCATTCACCATCAAACTAATTAACCCAAATCGTATAAATCAAACCATAGTGATGAAAATAGGTTTTCCAAGGGATCTCTAATCTCATCCAACTTGTGTCCAAGGCCTAGAAGATGTTATAGAAGGGTAAGAGGCAAAAATTAAGCCTGAGGGTAAATTATAGTCAAGTTCTGATGGATTATGTGAGGAGCTACAAGATGCTACAGGTATACTATAATATGATACAAGAAGCTCTATATTTCTATAGGATTGCATTCGAGGGCGTTTTGAGGGTTCTAGAGGTCTCCAAATGGTGGAAAAAGGTAGAAGGAGGTTGGGAAGGGACGTGGAAGACCTTTCCAAGCCTAGAATTCTTCAAGATCCCATCTTGCACAAGAGGGAGAAGACATACTAATGACTTAAAGCAAAACTGCAATTTTTTTGTGCACAGATTGGAAGAATGAGTGAAAATGGAATGAGGGTTTCAAGGGAGAGGGTGTGAATGCAATGGAGATGATGCCACTTTTCCCTATCAACCAACAAAGTTCACCTGCAAAGAGAAAAGTTGTGCTTTTGTGCTTTAAAAGACTACTAAACAAATGCATGAAAAGAACAACAATGTTTTTGCGTTTGTCCATGCAGAACCTACAACCAAGCTTCTTAAGAGAAAGGACTCAGAAATGTACAAGAGAAAGGCATGGATGAGGTACAATTAGGTGGCTAAGTTGCTCAAAGGATGAGCAACACTTTCAGTAGGGGGTATGATGGGCCTCCCAAACCGATACAATTCAAGGCCCATCTAACCATCCTTCAACACATTTAACCTTTCTTTTTGCATTTGATGACATATTTTTGAGCTATAATGTGTTCATTAGGAAGGTTTAGACATAATTGCATATTATGTTCCTAATATTATTTATTTTTGTCGAATATTATGAGAATTTCGGGAAGATTTGGAAGATGAGATAATCTAGGGACTTGCTCCCTCATATAGGATGGACCAGTAAATGAATAAAATAATGTAAAACAATTGACATATTCTGGAGCTCTATTGATTGAGAAAATCTAGGCATGTGTTCCTTGCTACAGGAGAAGCCAGAACTTAGTATTTAATGAAGATTTCTATTGTTGGGAACCAAATCCACTTTTTGAGGGATTTGGTGGGGAAAGCTACCTCCTTTCAAGGAGGATTCTTCCTCATCAGTTTGTATAAGTACAAATTTAAACTAGCCTGTGGGAGCATGTATTTCTTAGTCTTCTTGTGGAGAAAACTTGTTATTTAGTAGTAACTTCTACTTTCATTTCTAATAGGGATATCTTTGGATTGACGATAATAATGAAGTTTGGTGTCATTTTCAGCTTCTAAGGTTTGGTTTCCTTCATAAGACTCTAATTATCCTTGGGCTTGGCCATCCCAGGAGCCTCAGAGCATTGATGTACAATTTATTTATCTTTTTTGAATGTTTTGTTCACTTGCATTTCCTATTTCTCCACTTAATATTCATGCTTCATTTGCTATAGGTAAGATTGGTTAAATGATTGAAATAAGTGGTTTTGTAGGTCATTTATAGAACTAAAATTATGATGCATCCTTAGGACATCTTTGCAAAGTCATATTCATCATTAAGCTACTTGGATTGGTTTACTAGTTCACAATTTTGGAATTTCTGGAAGTATCCTCTAGCAAAATAGTAACGAATTTCTGTTGAATTTTGACACATGTTAATGAGCTTATTTCTAGTTGATTCCACTTGGATTGAAGCATAAAAACATCCAAATTAATAACAAAATTTACCCTATAGAATTTTCACTTGATCAAATTAGGAATTTGGGTATTTAGATAAACTTACTAGCTCATTATCATGAAATTTTTGGTTTTTAGAGTAGTAATTTTGTTAATTTTAGTTAACAATTGTATGTTCTATGCTTAGCACAATTACTTCAATGTTCCTTTAGCATCCCAATGACAATTTCTATTTTAATTTTCCAATATAAATCACATTGATAGTAACTGTAGATAGAACATAAAATAAAATGTAAAAGACAAGCCAAGACAAGAGGACACCAGATTTGGTTGATGCAAGGGAAAAAAAACCCAATGTGGGGAAAACGCTTTGATTAATTCTCCTTATTATTATATCAAATGTTTAACATAGATAAAGAGAGTACAAAAAGTCAAAGTTGACTTGCCAAATCAAAGTCAAAACAACATTGTCAAATCTACAGTCGACTACAGTATAATTCAGCCCTAACCAGAAAGTCAAAGATGGTCAATGAGTATAAAAACTTCTCCTTTGAAGCTCGGTCAAAGGCAGTCAAACTTGGCCTCTTTAGCTGGTCAAATAGCAGTCAAAATAGTCAAACTCAATCAACTGAAGTCAACTTTTGCGGTCAAACAGACCTACGGTCAACGCAGGTCAAAGTGATCAAAATTTCTTGATTTCTATGCCAATCTATACGGCTTTCCAAAAATTATTTTTTCCCATAAAAATCGCAGTCAAATGATGAGTCAAAGTGTCTAGTCAACGCTAGTGAAATCCCTGCAACAGTCTTGAATTTTGGCCTTGCAATTTGCCCAAAAAATTCATCCTCCTTGCCACATGTGTGTGAGAGAAGATCTGCCCAATAGTTGTATGAACCAATGAGAGAAGGAGAGAATAAAATGTGTGAGTGATGATGCCAAAGGAGGTGAGGGATCACTTATATTTATACAAGACATTGAGGGTGAAGTGACATGTCCATTGAGCTTCATGAGCCTACATGATGATGTGGCTGACCTGAACAATTTGCACATTTGTGGGCATAAATTCAAAAAACACACTTCTGCTTGTTCAAATTAGATGATCTTTATATCAATTTTGGTCCTCTCGAAAAGAGGAATTCAATGCAATCATAATCTCCATCAAATGAGTTGTCTAAAGTTTAATTTGGTTGTAGTTTCCAATTTTAACACTCCCTCCCAACTAGGGATAATTCCACCTGCCAATCCATCCATCATCATCGATCATCATGGCATCATGTTGTCATGTACCATCTCTATATCTCATCTAATATTTTCTCTACTGAACACTAATTTGAACAATGAAGAAGAACCGATCGAGAATGAGTCACAAGACCTTACCACTCTCCACTGACAAAATTTAGTCTAGAGGTAGAACCTTAATCAGACTTGATCCCAGATCAAGTTGTTTAACACCATGCATCCTAGAAATAGGGAGTACGGAAGTACATGATGCATCCATCAGTAGTGTTATGATCCCTATCCACTTTTCCCAACTCATTGGCCAAATGAGAGGTACATCCCATGAGTCCTAGACTATGTGGGTATGATGTATGCTAGGGCATCCACAGGAGAAGGTGAACCACTAATCCTACTCATATGCCATAGGAGAAGGTGAATCACTCATCATATGCATATATCATCAATTGTAGGGGCAGGTGAACCACTCATCCTACACACACGTGTCATCAATCGTAGGGGAAGGTGAATCACTTATCCTATACACATGTCAACCATTATGGGGTATCGCAGGGGAAGGTGAACCACTCATTGTGTACACAACGCACCAATAGGGGAAAGTGAACCACTAACCCTATGGTCACTCATAGCTCCAAGAAGTACCCCAAGCCCCCAAGATCTCCCAAAGCTCAATGTTCAACTCAAGTGGGACCTCCATGGGAGGGTGTTTCCATGACTCCAAGTCTCTCTCGGAAGGTTAAGAATTTGACCTTCCCTAAGGGATTTGTGAGGATGTCTACAACCTTCTCATCAGTCCTGATCTGTTGGATCATTATTGCTCCCCACTATACCATATCCCAGATAAAATGGTACCTGATATCAATGTGCTTGGAGCGGTCGTGGAACACAGAATTCTCTGAAAGGCGAATCCCACTCTAGTTGTCACAGAAGATCACGGTGGTATCCATCATGTGCTCAAAAAGCTTACTAAAGAGCTTCCTCAACCAAACAACCTCATGTCGAGGCCTTAGATTTCTGTTGCTCCAACATGGGGGATAACCACCCAGTCCAGACCTTAAGACAACTCCTTTTTCGTTTAAAGTGGTGGCCCCGACTGGGGATGATGGGACCAATTTCCCAGTGTGGATTTTAAAATGAGAGTGAGTGGTTTTCAAGCGACTGCAATAGAATAATGATAACTAAATGACCTATTCTATCATGCAAATCTATAGCTAACTTAATCTAATATAAACCTAGGTATTTTAGTGTGATATGCGATCTAAAAAGATATATGTTTAACATGTGACAATAAAGATCAATCACGCATAAAACAGAGGTGATAACATATAAAGATAATTTCTTTGACTAAATAGTTAGTCAAAGAAATGTATAAACTATATCGAATGTATCTGATGATTCATATATGAAAATAAAAAATTTCAGCTAGGCACATACAGTAGTGCAATTAACGCTTAATAGAAAGAACATATCTCATATACAATTCATGAAAATAAAGTGTTATCACTAATTAAATAGAAACAGAACTAATCATACAAGATAAAAGTACCATATATGTGAAGCTCTGCTCATTTGACTAATGACATAGATCAACTTATTTGTTCAGATCAAATTTTCTTCCAGGTATACAATAGTGCATCAACAAAGGAAAGTAGTCTAATATTTAAAAGAAACGATCATGTTCCATAATTTCACCAAAGCATCCACAAATTTACAAAAGTGCATTCTCTGTAAATGTTTTTGATAAAATTCTGGACCATTCTCTAAATGCATGAGAAGGGTATAAATACTATTCTAACTAATGTTCAAAAGTAGATTATACAAAAAATTGAGGAGATTTCAAACAACCTTCCTCCTAACTAGTTAACTAACACCAAAAATAAAAGTGACTTGATGAGCAGAGGCTATGATAATGTTTTGTTGTTTGCTAGCTCGTCTTTTAAATCACATATATCGGCCATCGGTTTGACTTGAGGATGTTCCCCATACTGTGTTCTAACATGTCCTGCGAAAATAACATCTGTGAGAGGTGGCAACATCCACTTAGTTAAAAGGAGTGAGCAGTTAATGCTCATGATTTAGCTGTGTCACTTGACAAGGTATTGCCAATACACCTCCCAGTGTGTCTATGTTATCTTTGTGAATGATTCCCTTTGGATTTTCACTCTTTCCTTCCATCTCTTATGCGAGTCATTTAGATCGTGTAGTTCTTTCAGGTTTCTTTCACCATGTTGGTGGCAAACAAAGTGTGGTTTACCGCCTTTACTATGTTCTTTGACGCCCCGGCCACTCTTTCCACTTCTAATTCATCTTGTTTGATCTTCGCATCACAATCGGTGAATAGAATGTCCTTATGTGTCTCTTCGATCTCGAGCAGATTAGCTTTTCTTCCCTCTTTTGTTTCTTCCCACTTGATTAATTATGAGATTCTTGTGTTTAGATCAGTAAATTCAGTTCTTTGGTCAATCGCCTTATCCGTTAACTGGTCATTGGTGATCAGAAAAGGAGTGATACGTGACATCCTTTGGAAAAATTGTTCTTGTTGTTTTAATAAGAGACAATTTAGCTCTAGCACCTCTTTGATGAATTCCTCGATAGTAGAAACATCCTTATATCTTTCCATGGCTTGCTGCAAGTCTTGGAGTTGTATGTTTTTGGCCAATATGTCTGCTTCATGGCTTATCTTCAACACCTTCTTGCAATTGAGCTAACTTCTCAACGGCCTACCTCTTCACACTTGCCTTCTCTGTTTCGAGTTGTTGCTCAAGCTATGAAATCTTCTCTTCCTTTTCCTTCAACAAAATAGATATCTCGGTAGCTTTATCCATGGTGGGCGTTGCATATGCCCTTGTAAATTGTGATAGTTTGGTCAAGTTTGGGGCTGGATTAGAAAGAATGTCCTTCTAGACTATGTCCATCGGTTCATTCCCAAGTGGAATTTCAGGCGTCTCTACCCTCATTCTTTTTCTTTGTCTTCTTACTACAGCCTTGTGCAGCAGGTTGTAGAACACATATAGAGAAGGGATTTCAGTCACCTTTAAGACAATTTCCGATGTGGGAAAAGCAAGAATGATTTCAGTCTGTTGAGACGTTGTCGCTTGCTTATCCATCGTTTTAGACTCTGTATTTTTCTGAATATGCAGAGGAATTTGATACTCCATGGTTTCCTGGGTATCTGTCATATTAGGAGTGTTTTGTAGTCTTTTATTGAATTGATCCCACTCATGCTCCAAACCTCTGTTTTTGATCTAAGAACTGATATCCCTTGGTGGGACGCTCATACCCTGCTTTTCGGCTGACCTCCTGCTGGATTCGACTGTATTCTCGGTGACTTGGGCTCTCCTTGTATCTAGTGTTTTCCCTATATCCATTTGAGACTCTATGCGAGAATTAGGTCTGTTATGAAACCAACTCAAGAAAAGATAGAAAATATAGATCAATGCCTTAGAATTCAACCTCTTTGAGGGGGCAACCTCCTTTACATTACATAAATGAACAATTCTTGGATCATACAAATGAAAATACCTCCTTTCTATATATAGGAGTCTAAGGGGTCATAATGTAATCAGAGCCGACACAACAATAATAATGTAAGGGCACAATAATAACAATGGTGGGCTTCTATGGGGCACAATAGTGACAATATGGGCACTACATGGGTA